>BLKR01011119.1:0-38416 GCA_011170035.1 Teleogryllus occipitalis
AAAGTCGGGTTTTGACCCTTGGCGAACGACTTTTTACTACCAGTGAACGGGAAGCTTTAGGAATTGTGTGGGCTACGCAGAAATTACGGGCTATATTAATTGGACGATCATTTACCGTCATTACGGACCACAAGGCCCTAATTTTCTTAATGAGAAGTCATTTGAATAACGATAGATTGTTGAGATGGTCACTATGGCTTCAACAATTTGATTTTAACATCCAATATTGGGAAGGCCGTGATAACGTTTTGCCCGATTATTTATCGAGAATCAGGATAAAGGAAAAGGAAGGTAGTGTGGAACCCGATATTAATGCTATCCAGTTAACGGAAATACGACCGAAATGGACGAAGGAGGAATTAGCGAAAATTCAAAGAGAGGATCCTGTGGGGAGGCAAATAATTGAGCATTTTTCGGCGGAAGATAACGACCGACGGCAGGATGATCCGAAATTTTCAATGTGGAAGATGTATGAGGGGGTATTATTACATCGGATTAGGAAACGAGGGACGCAGTATCAAATTTGGATACCAGAAGCGCATAGGCGAGAACTGATTCTATCTACGCATCAACATTTCGGCCACTTTTGATGTAACAAAATCGAAGTAATACTAAGATCAAAATGCTATTGGAAAGGCATGGGGCGACAAATCCGTAAGCAAATCAGTAAGTGTGACGTCTGTCAGAAAACCAAACAGCCCAATAAAAGGTATGAGGGGAGCAGCAAAGCGATAATACCTACGTCAACTAAGGAAATATACGCTGTGGATCTTTATGGACCAATGCCGAAATCCAAATTTGGGAATCAATATTTGTTAGTAATAATGGATGTTTTTTCTAAAAATCACAAAATTATATCCCATTAGAAAGGCGAATGCACAGAGTTGCATTACGCAATGCCACAAATTTTTTGAAGAATTCGGTATACCTAAAAAAATTATTAGTGATCTGGGGACGCAATTTACTAGTGGAAAATGGGAACAAGACATGGGAAGAATTGGTATCCAAATATGTTACACGACGGTATGGAATCCTCAAGCTAACCCCAGCGAAAGAATTATGAAGGAGATTTCGCGTTTATTTAGAGTCTACATTTCGGAAAGCCATAACCGATGGATGGAGGCCGTTCCAGTATTGAACTACGTTTTGAATAATGTTCCGCATGGGAGCACGCGAAGCACGCCTATAGAGGTCCACATGGGTAGGAAAGAAAAAAATGATCCGTTTCGAAGGATTAGGATACCACCAGATATAAGTGGGATCCCAGATGATGTGAGAGATACGCGAATAATTTATGACAATTTGAGGGAGGCAGCAGCCAAAAGAAAGCTAAAACAGAAGCAATGCTTTCGAGGCGAGTATAAGGAGGGTGATGAAGTGTTAATTAGAGTCCCTCAAGTGTCGTCAGCGGATAAGAAGCTATTTTATAAATTTTTCCCGTTGTATAAAGGTCCGTACCGAATTTGTAAAGTATTAAGCAAGAATGCTGCGATTTTGAATGATGAAAACGGACGACAAATGGGAATATATAACTACAGGAACATGAAGCCGTATATGAGGGACGACACGCATGATTAAATATTCTGGTCATGACAGAGATTTGTAAATAGTTGTAAATATTAGGAGTAATAGTTTTTCTTTTGTTATTGTTTTGTTGTTACGTGTATTTTGTCAGTTTGTGTAGGGAGTTTAATTTAATGTGTATGTGTATTCAATGAAGTTAATGGGGAGCAAATATTAGGCAGATACGGTTATTAGAATACCTGGTGAAATGGTTATTGTTGGCACATTCCGAAAGGAAAATGTAAATAGTTTTAAGGCAGCAAGAAACAAGACCTAGTGCAGTGCAAAGTGTAAAGTGTTAATGTCGTTTAGTGTGAAGAAGCAAGAAGAAAGTGTTCAGTTTTAGTCTTGTCATTTAGTTAGGTTGTAGCAAACCAAATGACGCTTGGAGAGGGGAAGCTGTGACATACCGATATGTCGCATGAATATAAACTAACATTTATTTGAAGACAATATGGTGGAATATGCATTAAGAAGTTTAGACGATCGAAAGGTTAGCTACATCAAAATATAACGAACGCATGGATTGGCTGGGTGAGAGAAGGACGGTCAAATGTTATGAAAAAAAAGAAGGGAGTTTAATAGGAAGCTTCGAGGGGTGAATCATGCAAGAAGAATTCATTCTGACCGGCATCGCGTGTCTGAACGGATCGTGGGTCGTGAGAGGGAGCGAGGTAGTGCAGATAGTCAGAGTCGGGTTATCAGATTGTGAAATTTGAAGGACAGCAAATAATATTGCAGATATTGCATGTGAAAGTAATATTGATGGATAAATTGGGACTTCGTCGGGAGTGGTAATCGAGTTATAGGTTTCGGGACTATGTCATAGGACGTAATCAGGACTGATAATTTTGATAGTTTGACACCATCTTGGATAGGAGCAGAAGAGGATTTCTTGAAACTTTGGACTACGGCAAGCTCGCAAGATATTTCGACTGAGAAGTCTTCGAGGGACATCAACGAAGAATAGATAAGTTAACCGCGGTATAAAATTCTAAATTCAAAGATATCTTGATCAAAGGCCCAACATTAAAATCATGTATTAAATTCACTATATTGTTTGCAAAAAGGTAACAATAAACTTTGTTAAATTTTGTTCTTTAGAAAAGAAAGTGATCTTTCATTTAGTCAATCCAAACAGTAATGAACTAGGAATTAGAATCATTCTAATTTCAGATCCCCAGCAGCGCTGTATAGTCTGCGGATCCTATAATCCATTATAAAGGTAATAAGGATTATATATATCGTGACCCATTGACCCAGCAAGCCGGACGCTAAGATCTTTGCGAGATATTAAAGTAGAGAGAAAATTTGTATATCTCAATATATATAATAAACGTGTGAATTCAACATGTACTGTATTATCGATACCATAAAAGTGGTGTATAAACGGGGTATTCCCCAACCAGTCTCCCACCAGCGGGGCAACCGCTCCTCCCAGGACAAAAGTGCCCGACCGGTCTCCTGGTATGTGTGGTAGTGTAGTGCATGTTAGTGTAGGTGTGTGTGTGTAAGGCGTGAGAATAGAACAGGGAAGAGAAAGGAAAGATCGCGTGCGGTCCGTGGCCCGTTTGTTAGGGTACTGCTCCGGCATTCGCCTGGCGTTGATCGGAGAAACCACGGAAAACTACCGATCAGAGCAGCCGGCCGCTAGAATTATCCTCCAGACAGTGTCGAAAATCCTGCCGCCGTCGAGACTCGAACCTACTACCTCCCGGTCAGAGGCGTTGCAATGACATCAGTTAATGCACTGGGCGAGGCGTCAGAGGCGATCAGCAGTGCAGCCGATCTAGAACCTACAAGTTTGGTTCATAATATACGAGTATTCCGCCAGAGGCCAGTAGCGGTGCAGCGGACCTGGTACCTAATAAATTTGCTACAGGACAGTAGCAATGTGTATGATTAACATTTTAATTCAATACTGTGAATAAATAGAATGAATAAAATGAACGAAAATTACAGTATTTTATTAAAATTTGAACTAATTTCATCAAAAATAATAATCTTAAACACCGCTGTTTAAATAAAATTGATCCGTTTCCTCTTAGGCAAGAATTGGATTCGAAGAAAGACCGGACAACGCCATGTATTTTGCTACTTGTTGATAAATTTGACTGAAACGATTTTGTCGTTTTCTGGGGGGATATATACCAGGAATTAACAATGATTTAACACTCAATATTTACCTACGAATTTTTGGAAGATTCTGCACAAATATATGAATTACTGAGCCCATAATAGGAATTTCAACTATAATTTTGCTGTAAAAGTTGATTCTTATTAATCGAAAACGGCAGCCTGACAAGCACAAGCTAGTTATTCACTATCAGCGTGCCATGCATATGGATGGAGTTTCCGCATTTGAATTCTTATGCAAAGGGAAGCACAGAGCCATCTATGCGCGAGAGACTGCAGCGTAAAGAAATTTCTAAACTCGGCACCAGTTATCGCAAACACTGAATAGGGGTAGCGATAAGACCCGCATGCAAGAGGTTATACCGCACAACTTTGTTTCAACCCACATCTCTTTTAATTCTTTATTCTTTCGTTCTCATTAACGTAACTCTATTTTTAAGTTATCCGACAATACCTAGGGCAAAAATTCGTCGAGATGAAGACATAAAGAAAAAAACAAATACACAAAGAATGGTTCCTAGATTGTGCTTATACATCACAACCAATACATACAACTTATCACTGTGGGGCGGATTTTAATGAAATGTAATTTTTTTCATTTCACTTTAGAGAAATGCCGTTAAGTATAGAAATTCATTTTATGTTATGACCAAATGAAATAACACATTTTTATAGATTTTTTTTGCATTTTTCGTCGATTTCGACTAAGAAGTCGTTTTTTAACTTTTTCCATCGTTTTTAATGCATTTTCGCTTATTTAATCTATTTTAATACCATTTTAATGGTACCTGCTTCAAATAATATTTACGAGATGCAACAAATGTTCACCACAGAATTCCTGAGCACTTATACCTGGTGGCCTATTCGATTTCTTCCCTCAGAAGTTTTAATGTTAGCCATTGTGAGTATGTAATTTAAGGTTCCTGTGACACCTGTCAGCACTATTGACGGTTCTGAAGATTTTTAAAGATAGAGATATTCTGGTAAAAAACAGTCGAAACCAAACGTTTGAAAACTGAATTCATTTGAACAATTAGAAGAAGCCTCAATCACATCAGTAACGAATCCAACAGCTTGCGTTCATTTGAACTGTTTTGAACACTTTTTCTTTGGTTTTAGGACATTTAAAAAAATACTTCAGATCATTTTATTGATCAGTTCTGGCAATGTTTTAGGTCATCAAAATCCGCCCCTACTTATCACAAACTTTCATACGTAACTAACGTTCCTATCAAATGGATTTTCCTTATGGTTAGGTTTCTGTTCATTCTAATTCGGGCTCGCTTTATAATTTTGCCCCATCCTCTTCCCAGCTACTATCTATCGACGCCTAAAAACACATACCAGATTTTCTCGCAGTCCCTACCGCACCTCTCCGGACATTCCCAATCAAGAGTACCTTCGCGTTCCCTAATATCCTGTTGGTCTGTGTTCGCAATGTGCCTTGCCATAGCATCCCATGGCCTCATCACGGAACCAGTTTTCTCGGTGTAGAGATTAACTTCCTCCACAAATCAGCATGCGGATGGAAGGACAAACCGATGGCTGTTTTGGAAAAAAATCGGTATTCAGAGACCCCAAAAGTGAATGTAGTGAAAATCTCGAAATTTATTTTCCGCAGCATTACATAACTTTCTCCACACTGCGTATAGAGAGTACGTGTATTTCTCCGTTTAAGAGTACGTATACGAGAACGTAATAATAATATTCGAACGGACAACTTCTTTCATTCAAATTTTTGAATAGCAAAGAATACATTATCAATAAACCAACACTGTCTTGGTTTTAAGATTTTATATCAACTTTTGTTTTGATTACGAAAGAGACGAGCAAAAAAGATGGATTTCAGAAGAATAATAGATAATAAGATCGCCTCATTACCGTTATGTTTGAAAATAAATTCTGTGATGTTATCATTCCTTCTTCGTATTTCCTACGTTAGCGCAATAACGTACCCATATTTAATAATTAGAGAGAAGTTATCACACATTAGCGCACAGCTGACGTCCACAAACTACAAGAAGTTTCCAAAAAGCGAAAGAGTCGCATGCCTAAGGTTCAAATAATATTAAATATATTAATAAGAATGATTTTGAGTCTCAGCACTTTAAATTACACAATTGTCATTCTTCAATGAGCTGCTCAACATGTTACATACAACATTAAAATACATACAATATTTACGCTTTATTTTGTGAGACGGGTTAGAACACACACTGAACGTAATTATCTTCATTATTTGTTAACCAAGAGAAGATTAGGCAGATTACTTGCCAAAAGTTTATTGCTCTGTACAGCTTGTAAATAGTGTGTCAAGCGATGTAGCGAGTATTTGATTGCAGATCTACGTTTTTTCGCTCGCTTTAACTTTTACGTCCTCCAATTTAACATCTAATACATTTTACACAGTCCCTGTTCAAGCAGATAAAAATGATGTTATGCCATTAATATTTGAAAACATTGGTAAAATAGATAAGGGTACATATGTAAATAAAATTAAAAATACTTCAACCTACAAGATACGTCACTTTATTCTAGTGAGAATGTACCTGTATACAAAAATGCGTAATCGCCACATTAATTGTAATCAAAAAAAATATCCGCATTTGTTAATATCAACTTGCGACCTTCAACTGAATGAGTAAAGTGGTAATAACACAGGCGATTAATTTTCGTTTTTGTGAATGAAATAAATACGTATCCAACAAATTCGAGTTAACATGGAAGAATATTACTTTTATTTATTCACTGTTCCAGTAAGACAGTAAGTTCCTTTCAAGATTAGAACTTGCTTAAAACTTTCAACCGAGCTAAATGCAACATAACGGCGGGACTCACTTCAATTTTACACCTACCATACTATTCACATGCTGAATAGAATTTTTGAAACATATTGTAGTTGTAACGAAATTAACCATGTAAATATTTTTCTGTGGTCGTGATATCGTTTTTCCATCCCATCAAAATGTCAGTGATGAAGATATCACAAAACCACAGTAGTTGAACTGGAGTTCCCAGTTGTTCCTAACGACTACCCGGTCACGACATGGCCAAGGTTGCGTGCCAAAAAGGTTAAAAAAGGTTCAGACCCTTATTTGGAACGATACTCGCATCTGGAAAAAGTTCTAGCGTAGGCTTCGTGTTGAATGACCATTTAAAATAGGACACGTGCATGAATTTCAAATGAAAGAAAATAGAGGAGAAAAAGCTCCCAAACATATTAAATTCATCATTTATTCAGCTACCCAAGTATTATATCACACTAGATGGCGTTTCATAATAGCATGCTAAAAACGCCCCCACAAGATGTAGTATAACTAAAACAAGAATATTAATACGCATATTCCAGTTCATGAGATTAATTGTTGCCTAGTTTGCTGGCAAAATTGTTGATATATTAAAGTTTTCAAGTGATGCAATCCTTTATTATGGTGTTCTAAAGCTTGGTGTGTACCAAAGATATGCAGACTTCTATACTAGAGTGTATGCAGTTATTTACGTGTATCATGATTAGGCTTCAGACTTTTATGCTAATGTCAATTTTACCTTTTATAATACACATATAAGTACTATATATGAATTAAGTACTCATTTAACGACTTTGTGATAGCAAGCATTCAAATTTATAGTTTCTATGTAGACTATTTCACCACTAGAGCCTAAACACGCATTTTCCGTGTAACTAAAACCGTGGAGATTAAACTAGAAAGAATTTTTATTAGCAGACTAAATGTAAAACCTATATTGAATAAAAATCCCGGATCATCCCGGCAGCGCTTTGCATGAAAACAAGACAATAGTGATGCACTACTAATGCCGTACTAATACCGCTATTAATTCAATATTAATATTTTGACAGAAGTGTTAAAGTAATAAAGCTCGTTTGCATTTTCCAAGTATAAAATTATACTTCGTGGGACACTCATTGCTGTTTTAGCACTTACATATAAGCTTTTATTTTAATAATTTATATACAGGGTTTTAAGAAATGTAATGGAAGTAAAATAAAATAAATGTAAAATATTAATTTTTATATTTAGTTATTTTCATTATTTAAGAACACGCACAAAAACCGAGAGTTGGTTATCCACTACTTTATATAAGAATTTGCGTTGCTTGACAGTACTTCTAGGTTTTCAAAAGCATTCACATATTGCAGCTGTTTAATTTAAACGTTATTTTCTCGTGCAATGTTCATTTCTCGTGTGTTTGTAAATTTTCTCTTCACCAAAACACTTCGATTTGACATCGTAGAGAGAAATAATTCAAGGAATTGTCATTGCCAACAATACTGTTGAACATATGAATTATTTAATTTTAAATGCCAACGACAATTCACCGCTAAACCAACGTCGTACAGAGATAATCTTGTAAATTATGTAATCGAATAACAATATGGTTGTTGTGCATCATTCTCATTACTTCTTTATTCAATTGAAAACTAATAGCTCTCCCAATATAAAAACACCACCAGCGAGAAACGAAATACATATTTTTTGTTGCAAACTAAATTGAAACATTTTCTATTATATAAGGCGTCATAATAATATGAATGGAAACTAAATAATCTGCATTTTTATTCAAACTCACGATTAATGCAATTAAACTCGCATGTATTAACGACCACTATAACATTACCTACGTAACTCATTGAAATAAACGGACGCAAGGGACAAGACAGAACTGAATACGAGGAATTCATGTGATTCCTAGGCTTCAAAATGATTTCGCCTTGCGACACACGATTAGCTCATCTTGATTTGTCGCCACGCACAGCGGGAATTTGATCCATCGAATCCTTTTCGGCATTCTACCTTGGCCGAGACGCGATTTCGAAAATCAATCTACCAATTAACAAGCAATAAATTCCGTGGTGGTAGCGGATACCTCTCATTAATTATGAGATGAGAACAAGTAGTTATCATGTATATTATGATAACAAGCAGTTAGCGTGGTACACCTTACTTCATTCTCCGGTTAACATATCTTCCACATAAACTTCCCGGCATGGTTTAACCGGTAGTCATAATATACGATTTTCGATCGCAAACTTCCGGATTACTCCAACCGGAACTTTAGCCGAAGGTGGTAATGCAAGTCTATTTATGCGTTTATCCACCTCGGGGGGAAGGGACTCAATAAATTGCCCCCACTACACTTGGAAAGCCCGTGTGTGACGAAGGGAGCGTGTCGCAGAGCCGTGCAGGGGTTTTGCAGCGGTCGCCTGGCGTGCGGGGCGCCGCCCTCTTATCAGATGGCTGCGGCAGCGGTAGAGGTGGTGGCGGAGGCGGCGGTGGCGGCAGCGGTGGCGGTGACGGTGGTGGTGGCGGCGGCGGCGGCGGCGGTGGCGGCGGCGGAGGTGGCGGTGGCGGCGGCGGCGGCGGCGGCGGCAGCGGTGGCGGTGACGGTGGCGGCGGGGGCGGCGGCGGTGGTGGCGGCGGGGGCGGCGGCGGTGGTGGCGGCGGTGGCGGCGGCGGTGGCAGCGGAGGTGGCGGTGGCGGCGGCGGCGGCGGTGGCGGCGGCGGCGGCGGCGGTGGCGGTGGCGGTGGCGGTGGCGGCGGCGGGCGGTGGCGGCGGCGGCGGTGGCGGTGGCGGTGGCGGTGGCGGTGGCAGTGGCAGTGGCGGTGGCGGTGGCGGCGGTGGCGGTGGCGGCGGTGGCGGTGGCGGGCGGTGGCGGTGGCAGTGGCGGTGGCGGCGGTGGCGGTGGCGGCGGTGGCGGTGGCGGTGGCGGCGGCGGTGGCGGTGGCGGCGGTGGCGGTGGCGGCGGTGGCGGTGGCGGTGGCGGTGGCAGTGGCAGTGGCGGTGGCGGTGGCGGCGGTGGCAGTGGCGGTGGCGGCGGCGGTGGCGGTGGCGGTGGCGGTGGCGGTGGCGGTGGCGGTGGCGGTGGCGGTGGCGGTGGCGGTGGCGGTGGCGGTGGCGGTGGCGGTGGCGGTGGCGGTGGCGGTGGCGGTGGCGGTGGCGGTGGCGGTGGCGGCGGTGGCGGTGGCGGTGGCGGTGGCGGCTCGGCGAGGCACTCTGCGGCACGTCAGGCGTCGTGGCACGACTCGCCACTGCGGTGACCTTGCACACAGCGCTTGACCCTATACTTGGGTTTTTCGAACCTGGCATCTGTGGGTAGTAACTCCAACATGGAATTCGGCACGACTTTTTGCATCATTCTCAGTCCTTCCGCTAGAGTCGCTTGATCTGCAGCACTGTTTGATAGGTCGCGATTATGCGACTTCTTGCGCCAGGACCAAGAAAGACGCGAAAAGTTGTGCCGAATTCCATCTTGGAGATACTACTCACAGATGCCACATTAAAAAAAAAACAAGTATAGGTCCTCGTGTTAACTCGAATGAATATTAGAACGTGAGCCATGAAAATTCTCTTCGCACCGAGCCGACTCAAGGGCTCATATTAAAAATTACATGTATTTTCCCAGCAATCAATTCACTGAGAAAAAGTGAAGGGGACAACACTTTCAGCATCTGTTATGATTGTGTTGAGCACGCAATTTACGTTTTCATTGGTTGCAAGATACAGTTCATGCAACGAACATATTTTCTGTAGCTAGCACACTCACTAGCCACTGGTTCCACTGCAGAGAGACTTTTCTGGCCCACTGTATCAAACTGAATCCCTCCGAACATTTCGCATTTTGTACTCTTTACAGTACCATTGCACAGTACTCTAAACAGTACAAGCAATTACTAATAACATGAATATTGACACAAATAAAACACGCATGTGCAGAGCATTTACTAATGTTAACATACAATCATTTACAGACTACTTGCTGAAGGAATCATGGGACGCAGTTTATAACGCTGTTGACACGAATAAAAAATATAATTTATTTTTCTCAAAGCTTTCATTTCACTTTAACGCGTGCTTTCCTCTTAAAAAGAGAAAATTAAACATTTCACGAAAAAGTAATAATTGGATCACAAAAGGAATTAGAACATCGTGTAAAAACAAACCTACGCTCTTATTTCTAAACATCATAACGTATTACCCGTTTTCCATGTCTACTTTCGAGAATATAAAAGAATTTTAAGGACAGTAATAGTTCAGGCAACAATAATGAAAAATAATGAGGATATTTTGAACTCAAGAAACAAAACTAAAGCCATGTGGAATATCGTAAAAAATACGACCACGTCATCATGATATTTCGTAGAAAATGTTGTTTTAAAGGATAATGAAAGAGAAACATATAATTCAGAAAAAGTTGCGAATCTCTTCAACCAACATTTTTCTAGAATTGCGGTTGATCTCACGAAGGGACTAAAACCTCAAAATTCAACATCATTAAACATCATACCTGTAGTAATATGCTCAAGATTGTAGTAAGTGTTGCACTCGTAATATTAGCAAAATACTCAATTTGTATTAGTAGTTAGACGTCTAATAGTGTACGACTTGTATTTGCACTTTAACACTAATGTAAGGAATTAGTCAGGCTTTGGACGGTACATTGAATTATATAGGCCTGGTAATGTGCGTGAATAAATCTACATTTATGGAATTGAAGTGTCGGCCACATAACCATATTTTATAAGCGCGTACACTCATTTACATGATCTATAAAGCCATTTCATTGTTTTTACAACTTTTGTCTGAGTGTTCGTCTATTGTCCAGCTAATCTCGGGGACCGGTCAACCTATTTTCATTGATCTTTCACTGAAATGTATTTAATTGCCAGGCATAATTTAGGATATTTTGCTTATACTCATTATTGTCACTATAATATAAAGTATGTTTGTGTTCTTTATACAAATCTTGGTTTATTCTGACATTAATAGAATTTTAAACACTAGTGTTTCAAAACAAGAGTAACATTACTACAAAATATTTCGAAGAATCTACCCCAAGCACATTTTTCTACCATTTAAAACGAGAACTAACTTTGCAACCCTCCAATGTTTTTCGAATTCCTCGAAAATCGGAGGGAAATCGGCAAAGTACACCTGAATTTCCTAAATGCCTTTCAAATGAAGTTTGATACTAACAGTACAACAGGCTTAGAGTAATTCCATGTTAAAATTGAAAATTGGCACCAAAGGAGAAGGGCAGGGTGGGAAGGAACGGGTGAGCGAACGGGGCGGAGCAGGGACGGCGGAGATGATTTTGATAAAAAAATGAATGGGCAATGCCAGATTCATTAGATTTGAAGATTTCTGAAGTTTATTAACAAGCACTACTCGCTAACCCGTGCGACTATATTGTCTGTAACATCAAATAGTGAATACAACTCCTTAATAAGTAATTCAAAATCCTACGCCTATATGATTTCTCATACCACAATGCGGGGTACCCAAAATTGCCAACCCCCAAAATAATGTAATCAAGTGTCCATTAAAGTCTCATGCCAAATGAATTTGATAGACTATGGCGTAAGGAACATAAATTGTTGGCCCTCAGTTGGATTCAAAATTCAGGTGTTCGGGAAATAGCAAACCTCATTTCGAGTTAAGCACGATAGTGTCTGGATTGAGACTCTGAACGTGTGTTGCGGGTTGCATGAGACTAAACGCACGAAACCAGAAACTGTGAAGCAAATGTAATTTCAACTGTCCCAAAACACTATTTTACTGTAACAGCTCTTACTCCTTTTTACACTCTTCGGAATTGTATGTGATTTGGGAAAGCTTCATTACAATGTTACGTAAAAAACGGATACTATACTATTTTGTCCACGGTTAACAATTCCTTTCAATGTGCCTGGAGAGCCCTTTTTTAAATTTATTTCTGCTTGGCCCGAAGGCCCCCAGCGGCCGAGTACGACACATTGAGGGTACATTGAATTACATCAGCATTGTTCAAGAAACATTATTGGCAGATGAATTACACTGAGTTCTCGCGGAATAAATGTGCGAAGCCACATCGGGTACATGATGATCAGAGAGGGTCGAAGAACTGTCGCGGTAGTTGCCGCCTTAGTCTATTGTGGTGAGGATATTGTTTTCCGATTTTAAAATGTACGGCTGAGGGAATCTGGGCAATTTTAGGATACAAGCTAAAAGATAGGAGGGGGAAATGGACGGAGATCGGAGTAATGTCGAATTCATTATGTAACTGGGAGTTAGGTACAAAATAGGAAGCTTTTGTAATGGTTCGGAGGAATTTGTTTTCGGATATTTGATTTGCTGGCTGAGGCCCAGATAGGAGAAGCGTAGGATAAAATGGGACGGATCACTGATTGGTACAGGCAAGTAGCAACATGAATGCTGCGGTTGTTAGGGTGGGTATATTAGTTGAGTCGCAAGAGAGGGCGGGTGGTATTCCACAGCGTGTGGTGGATAGGGGGTTTGAGTTTTGTAGTGAAGGTATTGAGAGCCTATTTTTGACAGATCAGATCTTAATTTTTCCATAGCGGGAAGGTCGTACATCTTTCTCAATGATACAAACTGAGATCTACAGGTGTTAAAGATATTTTTCAATGGCTTTCATAATTTAAGGGGAATTCTCATTTGTTGAAAAAGTGTGTTTTAATGAAGTATTTTAAGGTCTTTTTACGCACGCAGAAACGAAATCAGTACATTTTAACTAGGTCACCAATAAATGAAATTAAAATTGACATTTCAAATTTGAACAATGTTGAAAGAATCGGTGAGAGTATTTTATCAAAAAGCATATTTTCTCAACAAATAGCAAGAGCGACTTAAAATTCTTGAAATCAGAAAGGTTCAATTACAAAGGCGATCCGATAGCTACCGAATGAGGGGACAATATTTAGCCACGAGGAAGACTTCGACAAGACTGACGTGACCTCCATCACGCTTCACGAACCGCCATCGTAATCTACAGATTCCGGTTACCGTTGAAGTAGCCTGGGCGACCCCTGGGGGCTGTCCTGCACGAGAAGAGAACGAGGAAAACTTTTCTCATGTCACCGGCACAAGCTCCGCCCACCAGCCGGAGGATGCTTACATCATAATCTGAACCGCAGACAACTTCGCGGTTAATCCATTAAAACAGAGTTGGAAATTTTAATGCGCTCTAACTTTGCTTTGCGATTTTGTTATTATGTGTGACCATTTTTATTTTAAAACTTAATTTTTCCTTTTTGCCAATGATGCTTCGACTTAATTTAAAACTTTGTTCTGAAATACGCGTAATATCGGAGACTTCCGTAATTTTGGAGGTTGGGCGTTGTGAAGATGAGGGTTAGCACATTGGCCATCGCCAAAAAAGGGTTAACACGAGAAAGGAAGAATCGCGTGCGACTTTTTTCATGGTTCTTTTCCAGAATCCCTCTAGAACTGAACGGACGAAATGATGGAAACGGCGGATCGAAGGTCCCGACCTCTTAAGGGTGGTTCAAAATTGCCTTCGAATGACCGAGGCGTCACGATACGGCGAGTGTGATATCCTGCATTTTCGCCGAAGAAAATTGACGCGCCCTACGGTGTCGAAATTTTCGATTCGCACAGCCAATGACCGCCAGCTTGGCGCAACGAACGGGAAACCTGAACCTAACCAATTACCCCAAGGAAACTGCGTAGGTGGCGCTTTTGGGACGGAGATGAGTTTCATTGATTGATTAGTGATTTCGGGCACGACAACTGCTAAGGTCAATTGAGTTAGTCACTCCGGGATCGTCAACTACATTAGTCCCGCAGATGTAGGGTATTTTCTCCCCCCGGGGGGTAGAGACGGTGATTCCCCCTCCACTGGATGGTGAGATTGGGCGCCGACACACTGTCGGCTAGCGGGATTATCTCTAACCAGGTATCTCCCACCAGGGGGGACCGCCCCGGCGGGGACAAGTTCTAAGCTGTCTACCGGTCTCCCAATATGTGTGGTAGTGTAGAACATGTAAGTGTATGTGTGTGTAAGGAGTGGGGATAGAACAAGAGACGGGGCGGAAAGATCGCGTGCGGTCCGTGACACGTTTGGTGGGCTACTGCTCCGGCATTCGTCTGATATAGATCGGAGAAACCACAGAAAACTACCGATCAGAGCAGCCGGCCGCTAGAATTCTTCTCCAGACAGCGACAGAAGTCGACCTAGCTATCAGGCTGATGTCGAAAATCCTGCCATCATTGGGGGGTGGAACCCTAGGACTTCTCGTTCAGAGGCACTGCAGTGCCATCGGCTGATACTCTGAGCCACCTCTCCCGTTAAGAGAATATTTGGATTCTAATTACTTCAGAAGAAGTAACAGACAAACCTGCAGCAAATCTTAGAGAATAATAAAAGATTCGTATAATGAAATAAAGAGGCATAATGCAATATAACGGGAGCGGTGATAATTTAAATGCAATTAATTGACAAAAGGAACGTAACGTGAAACAACAATCAATTTAGCGTAATAACTCTACGTTCTATACGCAGCATGCAAGCAAGTGTCCACCAAATTGGACACTACTCCGTTAAATAGTTCACTTCGTTCGCATTAGAGATTGATGCTTCGAGAAATGTAAGTGAGAATTAACTTAATTAGCCGGGAAAATAATAATTACCAATCTCGCATTCTCAGAAGTTTTATAGCTCAGTAAAACACATAAAAAGGAAAACAATCGCTACATAACTTAAGAAAATTTATGCTAGTACGAAAATTCCGATATTAAAATATATAATTCCTTTAATAAAATATATAATTTAATAATATATACCCTTTTTCCGATATTAAAATATATAATAAGAATAAATATAATAAAAATAATATCATAAAATACTACTCTGAAATTATCAACATACCAAGTAATTACAAATGAGACCGCAAACAAATTTATTTGAAGTATTCTATACGAAAACGTTTTGGCGTTTGTCGATTTATGTACAAGTTTACGTCAGTTGCGAAGTCTGGTCGAAACTTCGCCGCTTTAGCACAGAGACTGGGCTGGGGTCACTGACCGGTCGCCGAAGCTCTATGACTCGTGCGAGGCAACGTGACACGATAGCAGAGGTCGCGGCAGGCAGGCGACTTGAGACGGATAAGGAGGCGAAATCTCGCACGGCGAGGTACGGGTTGACAAAGGGCGTGAAAAAATGCAAAACACAGCGCTGATCAAAGAAAACAATGAAACGAGATACGAAAGTTGACTAGAGACAGAATGGAATAAGCAAGGTTTGTGTAAGAAAAAGGTTTGTGTAAGATAACATAGAAAACTGGCGCCACTGCCAGTCGTGACGTTTTGTGGTTTTGCAAACTGCTGTTGCGTAATTTAAACTGTCATTCTTGCCTCGTGCCACACCTATGAGGCTGGTATACTACGAATCCAACCATTGGCGGCGGCGATGGTGTAGCGTATCGGACTGCTATACCCAAGTTTGCGGGTTCAAACCCGATCGAAGCCGTGGATTTTTAAGGGCGAAAAAATTCTTCGTACGCCTTCCTTCGGAGGGGAAGTAAAGCCGGCTGTCCCATGTTAGTAGATTTACTGCATGTAAAAGATCCTCAAGCCTAAATGATGCCTCTGAGCTAAATTCAAATCGCCTGTTTCGTCGCCCAAGTAATACCTTCTTTCTCTTGTTGAAAGGAGCGTAACGAAATTTGCGTGGTCAGACGGAAGAGCAGGCCTCATGGCTTGAGTCTCGCCACGTAAAACAAGGCCAATTCAATTCAATTGTTATCATCTATGTACGTTCTGATTCTCATAAAACGGACCGGCTGTCTTGGCTCTTCAGAATCGGCTTCCCCGACCCGAAAAGCTTCCCTGCGCGTCACCTAGCGGTGAGCGGGATCTCCCACTCCCAACCGCCATAACAATCAACGAAACTATCCTAATTCAATCACTCCTTCTTTACGCCTGTCCAGTTTGGATCTAAACACAGCTCCACAAAGAATTCCAAATTGACTCCATACAACGCTATATGACATATCTCTCAACCCACTCCATACCTCAAATTTCACACCTAAACAACTTCAGAGTCCGGAAAACTCCTCATAGAACCAGAATAAAAAATAGATATCCATACCAGCCATTCCTAGTCAAATTTTCCGAAATAGATTGTTTTTAGAGGTGTCTGGAGAAGATTTTCTCACCCAAATTAGTTTGTAGTTTAATTTTAGGTAAATTAGATTGTAAGCCATCAATACATATGTAAAGTGTATTAAGTACTGAACTTTCAATGATGTAAAAAAATTAATAAAACGCTGTGAGCCGGCGAGCACGGCCAAACATCTGCCTCTAACAGTAAATGCTACTCATTTATAGGGTAGAATAGGGTAGAAAAACCCAATCAAAACAATTCTTTGTATTATTTTCCACTGCGACACAGCCTAATCGGGGCCTCCATCATATCAGCCACTACTGCCGGTGTTTTTCAGCTTCGAAGAGGATGGGAGCCATATGAAAATGGAGAATCAGAGGAAAACCAGGCACAACGAATGAGAATATACTAGATGAGTGGGGGGGGGAGGGCAATTGCATACGGGCCGTACCCTGCTGTTTTCGGTACTGCCCTGCTATGAGCTAAGAATTAATATTATACATAATGTGGGACAATTCCTTTATTGCAGGGTTGAATTAATTAACTGATCAGTACATAACGATCTGTCGGGCTTAGTGACAGATTCTCATTGCGAATTGCATTGCAAATAATAGAAATACGCTTGTTGGCCTTATTAAATAGTATAATACATGGTTCACTGGCTTCTCTCAAGGGGGAGCCTCTATACGTACATTAGATAATGACTGTGATTATCAAATAAATATTAGTGTTCCAAATGCGTTGGCCATTGACCAAGGAGCCATGTGAAAGCTTAAGACAGGCATGACAAGGACACGGGCAAGGTAACAAGCTTACTAGAACTCGCGAGCACTGCGATCCGAGAAATTGGCGCGAGATTTAAAAGTAAGGGATGTACAAACTCCTCCAGAGTGGCGGTACGTCACTGGATACCTGGCCCATGACAGTCTATGGGAGCAGTTACTTGACAGTTAATGTCACAAATGTAGCTATATTATTTTCCGTTTTCTCTTCAAGGAACAGAAATGAGCCAATTAAATTGAAATAATACATCAGTCCTATTTCAAATTCTCAATTGAGAGTAGAATTTAAAAAGTGAATCAAAAGAATCTTGATTTTACAATCCACTTTACTTGGGAGTGATATAAAAGCATCAACATTCTAGGTTCGGGTTAGAGGGTTTAACAAACAAATATTCATATTTGTTAAAAGCGCTGTCCGTCCGTAAGCGAGAATTGTTAACTTATAGAGACTTGCTAATTTATTTCACATTATTGCAAAATAAAATAAATAACCGAATGATTTAATAAGACAACTGGAAACGAAAACAAGGAAAGAATTCGCTATTCAAACATATTTCTGCCACTTAGAAAAGATGTTTATATAAGGGAAAATTAAGTAATAATATAAACATGAAATAATAATAACTACTGAAGAATATAAACATAATACAATTCCCGTTTATTTTATACAAAAAACAGTCAAAAATATTTTCGTACTATGTCACTATTCACCGTCTCGCGCCGCTTCAGCTTGCCCATGTACACCTTTTTCTGGATTAGACGGCAAAAGGAGACAGAAGTCAGGGAAAGTTGCCCTGCTGGGTTCCCCAGGCGGGCAAGTAACTCGTGCGAGCGCGGTTTGACGTGCCTGGCTTAAGAATAGAGAATATACCTTGCCAGAGGCAACAAGAGGTGCTACAACGCCTTTCTTTTAAACGTTCCGTAAATTTTGTTTTATACGCGGAAAAATTGTTTTTTCGCAAATAATTGTTTAAAAATTTCCTAAATTACATGCAAAATTAGGCGATAACAACTCACAGTTGCGAAAAATTTTCCATGACATTTCAAGATCTGTCTTTAAAGAACACATTTCATTAAGGAAATAATATCTGTCGTCAATATTGAAGCGGTAGGAAGACATCGGAAACTCTTAAACTTTTGCAATTTTAGAACAATCATGTATTTCAATGAAAATTAGACCTTCGCCATTCTTTTGAGCGTCATTTATGCTATCTGAGGACAAAGTTTAATCACAACATTTCTAAACATTTTTGGGAAAATTTCCAAAATGTTGTTTAGGCTTCGCGTAAGGTCCCCCAAAAAATCAAAATATTCCTTTCAAACTCGCAGGACGTCGAGTTCCTTTAAATTGAATATCAATTTTGGAGAAAATGGTCTCAACGATTTAAGCGCCAGCGTTGAACACAAACGGACGGACAGATAGACGGACGGACGGATAGACAGACAGATAGACAGACGTTTTGCCGTGCAACGATTTTTCGGTATCAAATTCATGGATTCTGACTATACAACGTGTTATAGAAAGTAAATTATTATCTACAAAAACAAGATTTATCAACGTTTCTCGTTACCAGGTCAGCGGTAAGAGTATTTCCTTTGAAAAATCGCTGCTTTCCAGCGCACGATTACAATACTTCATCTTCTTACTAAATAAAGCAAGAAAGTAAAAATGACCATTGAGAAAAATGGGCGGTTAATAGATGTGGACGTATCATCAGAACTCCACGTCAATATCAGGTAGTGGCACTAGGTGCATCTCGGCCATTCGCGGGCGCGCGCGGCCGCTCGCGTGACCGGACGGCGCGTTCGTTGGTTGGTTGTTCTCCTGCGGATTTTACAAAACTGCGTTTGACATTTGATCAGCTGTTACGGTACCGTTCAATCGGGACCTTACACGTCACAAGTGACGTTATAATGGTGGCGTTCCGAATGGATGACACCGTAACAGCTGATTTACTTCAAACGCAGCTCTGTAAAAACCGCAGTACAGTGATTCCGAGCACGTCTACTAAAGAGGTCGTTAGTCCCGTAAGTGTATTGCGAGTTTTTCTCCCTTTGAGGTGGCAGTTCTTTATCGGCTAACGGGATATCTCCCACCAGCGGGGCACCGCCTCAAGCCGGGACAAGCGCTAGGTTCCCGTCCGGTCTCGCAGCATTTGTGGTAGTGTAGTGCATGTTAGTGTGTAAGTGTGTGTAAGTGTGTGTAAGTGTGTGTGTGTGTGTGTAAGTGGTACGGATAAGACAGGGAAGAGGTAGGAAAGAGCGAGCGCGGTCCGTGGCCCGTTTGTTAGGGTACTGCTCCGGCATTCGCCTGGTGTTGATCAGAGAAACCACGGAAAACTACCGATCAGAGCAGCCGGCCGCTAGAATTCGCCTCCAGTCAGCAACTGAATTCGACCTAGCTGACACGCCAATGTCGAAATTCCTGCCACTGCCAGGACTCGAACCTAGGACCTCCCGGTCAGGGGCACTGCAGTGACATCAGTCGATGCACTGAGCCACCTCTCCCGGTCCCGACGGCGCGCGGTGGGTGGCGCGGACGACGTGTAGCGCGGCGCGAGGGGCGGGGGCGTGTTGTCGATAAAGCGCCCGGGGCGGTCGGGGCTGCAGCTGGGGCTGCACCCCGCCGCGCCGCGCCGCGCCGCGCCGTCGCGTACACAGCCCGCTTCAGTCCCTACTCGCGCTCGCCACAACTCGTAACGTACGAGAGGAAATGCGCCGTTTTGCACAGGTTCCCTGCACACCTCAACACTGTTGTTGCTTTCCGCGGGTTTGTTCTGTATACTGAAATAAACGGAACATACTCAAACAAACTCGGTCGAGGAATCTGAAAAGCAAATATCTCTCTATCTTGCTACTTCATTGCTAGAATTGGCTCAATGAAAAATCATATATTAATTTCACAAAAACATGGAAATTTATTAAACAATTTAAAAAAAATTTAGTATTGTATAACTTTACCCAATATAAAATCAAACGTTTGTCATGACCGTTCCAACCTTATGTCTTCGCGCGCTTTTTCGGCCATCTTTATCCATCTCCGACGCCGCCGTCCTCAGGTCCAGACACCATCTTCTCTCTTCTTTTCTCGGAAGCTCACTTCAATCACCGTTCATCAGATCAACAAACTATTTGCTGCTAACATTCCAGTCCAATCACTGACAACTTCGCCCAAGCCCTCAATGTCCCTCCAACTCGTTCACGTTCACATGAAATATTTTAAGCTCCACTGTCACACTTAGAGTTCCAATTTTGATGTTCTCTCAATATCCATTCCCTAGTAGATGCTTACAAGTCCCCAAAGAAAAAAAACTCCTAACATTAATTGGAGCACGATCCGTTCATGAGCACGGCATCAGTCAGAATGAATGTCTCTCGTATTCTTTCAGCCCTGCAAAGCTCGGTTCTTAATTTCGATTGTTTATTTGCAGATAACATTTGATGTACTTTCGTACCTAGCCAATCTCTAAATTTCTTGCAAAACGAACTAGCCGTCTTCACGACTGTCACTGCATGAATATGTTGACCTTGACGACGGCTCGCTTAGCGTTGCTATGCTAGCATATTCACATAATTTATCCCCGTTAATTGACGCCATTTATAATAAATAATTGTACAATATTCAGTGACATATTGGTATGTCACAATACGGAATATTTTATTGTAGATTCGACTGTCAGCCAATTTATAATGTACTAGTGAAAGTACCAGGTCATGCCCGGGTATTTATTAATCACAATCTATTAGGGGGAAATAATTTTATTCAGCTGTAGTGTGTCCCTGCCGTGTTCTGCCCACGCCACCATGACCTGCCTCGCCCTGAACCTTCCCCGACCCTCCCGATCTAAACCTGCCTCACCCCACCCGCCCAGCTCTTCCCCGTCCCACCCCGCCCTACTTCATTCAGCGTAACCTACGCCCTCCTGCTTCGCCACGCCATTCGTGTTTGCTACCACCGTTGTTGGGTCGTAAACACATGTATATTCACGGCGAACTTCCAGTATCAATTGTGACCTTCAGTTACTCCGGCTAATTGCTCTATCGAAATGATTAAAATATTTTTTTTTATCTAGGGCTTTTATCCAGCCGACAGCCGGTTACCCTTTACGCCCCGATGGGACGCATATTCGACCATACACTAGACACCAACACACTTGCGGGCTCCTCTGATCTGGGGTCAGCAGAACGCGAGGCCCTCCGCGACAACACACACAAAGTCAAGGGACAAACAGCCATGCCCAAGGCGGGACTCGAACCCGCGACCCTTCGGACCGAAGCGCTGAGTCGGTACTCGCTCTTAGCCACCTCGGCCATCCAGGTCGGCAAAATATTTTATGATATTGAAAAAATAAAATTACTTTTATTCATTTAGTCTCCCTTTTCAAACATTCGCAAAAAATACGTCAAAGAGTGTACACTTAAATTTTGCTTTCGAAGATAGAAAAAGGGGTGTTTTTACAAAATCGCATGTAGGTAATAACTTTTCTCTTGTTTTGAAGGTCATGTGTCACAAATTTCATTAACATCGGAATAAAACTATATTTGTATGGATACAATCATTTGTTTTACATTAGAGGAAACAATAACTTGAAAAAATTGCCTAAGTTATTCCCAACAAAACACTCCACCTTCCAGTAAAAATAGCATTGAAATCGTTTCATTCGATCGAGGGATTACCCCGGACAAACACGCAGATAGACACAAATCGTAAAAACAATGCGAATAGACCTAGATAAGCATATGAGATAACAAAAAGTCAATTATTTTGAAATCACAAATAGACACTCCAATTGTATATTTATAAATTAAATTTAGTCGAGATTATATCATGACATCCATTAGTACGTACACTGTACACCATCAACACTTGACATGAGCTACTCCAACCTTAGTCGCAAAGATCGAAGAAAACACGAACCTCATCGCGAGAACTCGCCCGCAAGCACGAGCAATTGGCGAACGAATTCCCTGCTCCCCGACTACACCGTAGTTAAGGAACAACGACCGTTAAGCCCGCGTTCTCACACAATACCCGTCGGCGTGCGTGCGCCAGCCCGGCCAACACGCGCATATAAAGCGGCGGGGACCGGCGCCGGCCCCCGCGCCCCGCCAAGCGGCCGTCCGTTGACCGGGACGCATCGATCCACACACATACCCGCGCGCGGGGGCGGACAGCGCTGGAAGGTGAGCCCCGCCCCGCCCCGTCCCGCCCCGCCCCCGCGCTGGCCAGGCCCCGCGGCGGCGCCGGTCGACCTCGGCGGCGGCGGCGGCGCGTCAATGACCTTGCCCCCGGGCGGCGGCCCCGCCCCTTAGCCGCCGCCGCCAACGCCCCCTCCGCGCGCCATTCATCAGCTGTGCCTGCCGCGCGGCGGCGGTGGCGGTGGCGGTGAAGGAAGGCGCAATGGCTGTTGTGTGTATGTGTGGAAGTCGGAGTTGCAGTTGTAATCGGAGTTGGAGTCGAGGTAATTAAAATCCTAGGCGTAGTCGGATAATTGAATTCGGAGTCGGATAATTCCGTCGGTGTCGGAGTCGGAGTCTGTGTCAGAGTTGGTGGGAAGTCGGATGTCGGAGTCTGTGTCGGATCGGATCGGAGTCTGTGTCGGAGTCGTATGTCGGAGTCTGTGTCGGAGTCTGTGTCGGAGTCTGTGTCGGAGTCTGTGTCGGAGTCTGTGTCGGAGTCTGTGTCGGAGTCTGTGTCGGAGTCTGTGTCGGAGTCTGTCGGAGTCTGTGTCGGAGTCTGTGTCGGAGTCTGTGTCGGAGTCTGTGTCGGAGTCTGTGTCGGAGTCTGTGTCGGAGTCTGTGTCGGAGTCTGTGTCGGAGTCTGTGTCGGAGTCTGTGTCGGAGTCTGTGTCGGAGTCTGTGTCGGAGTCTGTGTCGGAGTCTGTGTCGGAGTCTGTATCGGAGTCTGTATCGGAGTCAGTGTGGGAGTAGCTGTCGGTGTGGGAGTCGCAGTCGATGTAGATATCGGAGTCGGTGTCGGAATCTGTCTCGGATTCAGTGTCAGAGTAGCTGTCGGTGTCGGAGTCGGTGTGGGAGTCGCAGTCGATGTAGATGTCGGAGTCGGTGTCGGTGTCAGAAACAGTGTGGGAGTCGCAGTCATAGGTATCGGAGTCGGAGTCTGCATTAGAGTCGGAGTCGGTGTCGGAGTCTGGATCAGAGACAGAATCGGTGTTGGATTGAATGTCGGAGTCAGTGTTCGTTTTGGTGTCGGTGCACGCTATGACAACGGCGGCGACGGAGCGGCGTTGTTCGCAGTGTCAGCGATACAGACGACGCCATGAGCTTGCGGGGGCGCGGCAGGCGGCCGTCGCAAGGAACCGTTGCGTGTCGCGTCGCGCTGCGTAGCGTGGCGCGCAGTTCGCGGCGGGGGGCGGGGCACGGGGGCGCCCCCACCGGAGGGCCCCTCCCGCACGGCGCGGCGGGACGACGCGCGCCAGCGCCGGAGAGCGACGTTTGGCCCGGAGCCTGCGCGATCAAGCACTTGTGGACGTCTCGAAACGGACCGCCACGCAGAAACAAATGGACAGGTAGGAAACAAATGAACGTCATGCTGGGCGATGCCGTTGCAAGAGACAGTGAAGACACCATTTACAAAAGAGCTATCTGTAAACCAACGCACTGACAAAATGAGTACATGAACATAACCTGCAGTTATGTTGCCAAAAAAAGTTGACAGAACTTCTTATAGTAATCTCTCTATGCCCCCACACACCAATCAACCGGATCGGAAAGTCCTAGGTTCGAGTTCCGACGGTGGCAGTATTTGTGACACTAGCTTTTCAGCTAGGTCTAATTAAGTCGCTGTCTGGAGGAGAATTCCAGCGGTCGGCTGCTCTGATCGGTAGTTTTCCGTGTTTTTTGTGATCAATACCAGGCGAGCAGTACCCTAAGAAACGGACCACGGATCACGCGCAAACTTTCCTACCTCTTCCTTGTCCCAATCTCACCCCCTTACACACACACACACACACACACACACACACACACACACTAACATGCACTACACTACCACACATGCAGGGTAACCACTCGGTAGCTTAGAGCTTGTCCTTTTTACGGCGGTACCCCGCTGGTGGGAGATACGTTGTTGGGGAAAACCCGCTAGCTAACGGTATGTCAACGCCGCATCTCGCCATACAGCGGGGGAAGACCACCGCCACCTCCCACACACTACACGTACGGGAGGAATGACCATAGAAGTTATCGCGCTCGGAATCACTAACAATCAATCAATCTCTGAACATCACTATCATTTAAAGCGTACAAAGAATTTTTAACAAAATAGACACTCCGCTATGGAAATGATTCATGTCAAGACTCAAGGAATTTGAAACAGATTTTTTGAAGTCGAGACTGCTTTATATGACGTCCCGGAAGCATTATTGAAATTCTCAAAAATGGTTCAAAATGTCTTTAAAAGTTTGTCAGAACAGAGAAAAGTACTCCGAAAAAAATGGCAAAAGTACTTGCATTAAGATATTCAATTTTCGAAAATTACAAACGTTCACCACTTTTTATACCTACTCCAACTTTACAAAGATTTATTTCTTAATTTAATTCGAAAAATTTGTCGTAGAAATATAAATTCTTACACTCTATGAAAAATATCTAAACCATTTTAAACAATTATTATTTGGAAACAAAAATTCGATTTTAAACACCAGTAACTTTTGAAATTTCCAGTGTCAGGCGCTGATTTTCCTTACGTTTTAAATTTTATAGTTAGTAGAATTTTTAAACTAAGCATTTTTAGAACCAAGATTACGTATTTTGGGAATATAGGTTTGAAAACAGTCGAATTCATTCCTTTTTTGCCTTTACTCTCTAATAAATGAGAGTGATAAAGAAAAATTCGGGTAACAACGGGTTACATTTTCTAGTACTAAATATGAGAAAGAAGGATATATAAACATGAAAGACGATGGGAAGATTTAAGAACTCGTCCACAACCAGTATCTCTCGTCATTTGAGAAGCCTCCCAATCATTTTGTAGCTGTTTAGCTGTCCGGGTGATGGACGTCGTAGTCAGAGGTGCCAACGTTTCGGCCGCCATTCTGCGACCTTCCTCAGGGCGAAATGCTCCACTCCTTCTGCCGCCGCGACGTACGAGCGCACGCAGAGGCAGGCGCCGGCATCAGGATTCCGCGTAGAGCGCCGCATCCTTCCCCAAAACGGCCCTTTTCTAATTATCCTCTCAACTCGTGGCGCGCCCGTCCGCAGCTGCCCCCCCCCCCGCCCCTAGCCCCGGCCCCGCCCACCCCGGCTCGCGGCGTTTCTGGTCACGTCGTTCTTCGCAGCGGAGCGCCAAGCGGGACGGGGTGAAGCGGGACGGGCGGGCCGGGGTGGGGCCGATATGGGCGAGGCAGGGCGGGGCCGGGCGAATCCGGGGCGGGCGGGGCGGGCGGGGCGGGCGGGGCGGGCGGGGCGGGCGGGGCGGGCGGGGCGGGCGGGGCGGGCGGGGCGGGCGGGGCGGGCGGGGCGAGCGGGGCGGGGCGGGCGGGGCGACGGGCGGGGCGGGCGGGGCGGGCGGGGCGGGCGGGGCGGGCAGGACAGGCGGGGCAGGGAGGGGCGAGCGGGGCGGGGTAAGATGGGCCAGTGGGGCGGGGCGGGGCAGAAGCGGAGGACGGGTCCGCCGCGCAAGTTTGAGTTTCGCGCAGCAGCCGGCCCGCCCGCTTGCTCCGCCTCCCCCGCCCGCTTTCTGTACCGCCCCCTCCCCCAGCGCGGCCCAGAGGGTCTTCGCGACGACGAAAGTTTCAGGAGGCTCGGAGGGGTAGGAGGAGGTGGTGAGAACGGGTCGGAGAGTTCGTGGAGGAGGACGGGAATGCGGGTGAGAACAGAGCGAAGCAAAAGTGGCGCGGTCACGGTGGATGTAGGTCGTTGAGGACTTGGGGAGGGGTGAGGAGAGGATGGCGAGACGAGGGAGGGGGGAAAGAAGAGGGTTGGTGATGACGTAGCAATGAGAACGGTGCGAAGGGACATGGTGGAGGTAAGTTGAGAGCACGAGACGGAGTGCGGCAGGGTAGACGGAGAGGAGCGAGGTGTGAGGACCGAACGGAAGAAACATAATGATGCTGACGACGCGGAGAAAGGAGACGGCGATAACACTGGGAAGATGCGAGGGCACGGGGATTACTTGATAACAGCTCGGCGGAGCGAGATTGTGTTAACACGGGAGAGAGATGTGAAGACATGGGGTTACTTGATAAGATCACAGCGGAGGGGGAAGGCCATAACATGAGAAGCGAGGTGTGAGGACACGTCAGAGCTCGGCGGGAACGAATGTGAGGACACGGAGGAGATGTTGAGGACACACCAGAGAGGGCGCAAACGAGGCGCGCCGAATCGTAATGTCGACGCAAAGACTCCGTCGTTCCTCGCGTCTTTGCGACTTTTTAAAAAAAAAATTTATTTAACAGAGTGAGCTGATTATACAACGCTCAGCCATATGGCTTTTCAGTTGTTAGGAGCGAGCATTTTCCGATGAAAATATGCGAAGGGGGTGGTTACGGCCACCTCCCATTAAACATAGATTGAAGTAGTGCGAATGATAAAGTAGAGGAATACATATTGTTGACTTTTTATGGGAGGACTATTTATTTCATTATTTTATATCAGCCAGTTTCCGGAGGAAGATGTGGAAGGGGAGTCGGTTGCGGAGACGAGTTTCTACGGGATGCTCTTTACCTATGTTGTAGTGGGAAACACCGGTAACTGAGGGTAGATTTTGGAAGAATGATGAGGAAAGTTTAATGATGTATGTTAGGACGGGCTCTATGGCTAGGTCTTTGTGATGGTTAGTGTTGCTTATAAACCAAGGTGCGTTAACTGCAGTTCTGATGAACCTATTTTGGAATATTTGGATTTTGTTGATGGTGTCTTTGCGACTGCCCTGACTCGATAGCAGCACCGCTCGGCCGCTTGCGCTAGGTCACTCTGGTGCTCCCGCCGCTCTATGTCCCTGCCCTCCGCAGCCTCAGCAAGTGGAGGTCGCAATTACTCCAGGTAGCCTAGGCGTGCACCTCGGGAACTTGCCTCGTGAGTCGTGCACAGTTTCCTCCAACGGAATGGCATAAAAGGGCGTTCTGCTTTGCTAGAACTAGTCGAGGGATGTTCGGCAGCGTTAGGGAGAGACTAGCGCCTGAGTGATTGCTAATGCACTCTTCCATGAAGACAGATCGCGGTGACTTCGTCAAGCTTCAGAGCAGCCAGATCCAACCGCGCCAGCACGAGCTACTTGCCCGCCTGCAAAGCCAGGCGCTCCTGCGAGCACGGGTCGCTGCCCCTGACTCCGCTCGCATTTCTCCTCTCAACTCAGAAAGGCGGTACACGTGCGGAAAGGTGTTACAGTTACACGTGCAAGCTGATACGGCACGAGGCAGCAAATAATGGCTTCGTACGAAATACGTTTGCCAGATTTGGTCTGAGATTCGAATTACGTTTATATTCTTTACTATTTAATACTACTTCATGTTTATTCTTTTTAAATTCTGCCTTATATAAACATTTTTGCGAAGGGTAGGAATATGTTTTAATGACGAATTCCTTCCTTGTTTTCAATTTGCATTACATTTTTATGAAATCATTCAGTTATTTGTTGTTTATAGCAAAAATGAGAAATAAATTAATAAGTCTCTATAACTTACCAATTCTCCCTTCCGGGCGGTCAGCTTTTATCGTTGATACGAATCTTTTTTCAAGCTCTTAACCTGTACTTAGAAAGTTAATGCAGTTATTGCCCTCTTAAGAAATCACATAACGAAATGAAAATACAAAATGTTTAATTTTACTCTCATTTGACAATTTTAATATCTGATTCATGTATTATTTCATTTTAATGAATCTTTTCTTTGCTTTAGTAGAGGAAACGGGAATAAATAGAGCTACATTTGCAGCAAAAACTGTCAACTGATTTTCTCCAAAAGACTATCATGGGCTAGATATCCAGCCACGAATCGCCACCCATGAGTACTTTGCAGAACCCTTTCTTTTGAATCTATTTTTTAAAATTATTTTTTTATTCAGCGGATTAGCGCTTTCCAAGAGAGTTTTGATATTAACAATATAGCTAACTTAGTATTAGCCTTAATTAGAGCGAGGCCACTTATTCAGGAGTCTTCAATTTCAATTTACGTATAATGTGGAAGGGGTGATTTGGCTGAATAGCAGAGTGTTAGGAGTTAAAACCATTACGTTAGAAGAGGAAATGTGGTGTTAAGGTGGTCTGAATTTATCTTTGGGGAATCTGGATTGAATTATCCTTTGGGTGTAGGATTTTCCAAGTCGGAAATTACTTGGTGGAGAAGACGCTACGCTTTGGATTTTTTAACTCTTGCGTCAGTAAATATTGGCGCAGAGACCGCGAATTCGAGAAAGCTTGTCTTGCCCGAGACCTATGGCAGCTTTAGAGGCATCTCGTAAGACTTCAGAGTGGACAACCTTAGATTGTGAGCAAAGCAATGACATCACTGGAGGCTCATCATTTCCTTGGAGAGAAATTTAAAACCATCAATAAAGGATGGCTTGATGTTTTGAAATTGACTAAAAAATTGTTCAATCTTACCTGAACACCCAGATAAATGGTGGATAATAGAAGGGACATCAATTTCTGTTGCCAACACAATTAACGTACCTGAAAAAGAGAACAGATAATTAAACAATGACAAACAAACATAATCAAGAACTAAACATGTTAAATAATACACAAAGCATAATGATAGCATTTGAAAAAAACACAACAACAAGAAAATTAGACCAAACAATTTCACAAAAATGTGACTCTTTATGTAATAATAATCTAAAGAGCAAATACTCGTACTGTCCAAAATTATTGTAGGCCACAGTAACCGCAGTATTTAAAAAACTCAATAATAATAATAATAATAATAATAATAATAATAATAATAATAATAATAATAAGAAGAAGAAGAAGAAGAAGAAGAAGAAGCTAAGATAGAAGACTAGAAAAAGATGGTTCGAATCTCTTGCTATTCATTGCACCTCATCATCATCATCATCATCATCATCATCTTCATCATCATCATCATCATCATTGGACACCATTATGCAACTGGTCAGAATATTAATTTACTCTAATGTTAAGTGGCTGACCATCTGCAGATTAAGACAATCGTGTGACTCGTTAGATAAAAATAAATCATTGTTCAAAAACAAGTGTCAAGTTAGATATTCGTACTCATAGTATTCGTAATGTAAAATTCATAATTGTTGAGAAAAAACTACTTGCAATGTGATCATCAAAAACCAAAAACAATGAAATCATCACGAAAACACGCGGCTTGCCATATCACTTCATCAATCGGGAAAATATAGATTATTGAGAAATTTCTACAAAAAGCCGTGGTTGGAAATAAAACAAACCCTGTCTCATATCAACAAATAATGCAGCTAGTACCGAAGATGGTTTGGTTGTAAACGCATTTTCCTATCCCTGCCAAATTAAACATTGACTATTTATTTGAAAAAAAACAAAAACTTTTGTAACTCAGAAGATTTTAAGAGAGGGCCCACAATTTATCACTCTAGCGATGGTCTTGCAAGACTTACAAAGTGATCAAAACCCATGTAAAACAAAATAAGCAATCACCAACCATATTTACTATTTCATAAGCGAATACAATCCGAGTTTTTCTTCCCATCCCATTACAACACGAACGAAATCAGATCAATACGGCGCGTCCGAGGCTGCCGCACAGCATGTGCCGAAATCTGCCCCTCTCGTTTCGCTCTAGATCGCTTGTGAAGGCATTCGAGCGACGGACGGCAAAGCGGCGAGGGCGAGAGTCGAGGCAGGGCGACGGCGAGGGCGGGGCGGGGCGGGACGCGGGCAAAAGAGGCCGCGCGGCAGAATAAAGGCAGTGGCCGGGCAGACACCGGGGTGAAGGGGAGAGTCCGTAGGCGGCTCCTATTAATATCGCATCGGCAGGCCGCCCGGCTGGCCACCCGCTATTGTCCGGGAGCCGGGGACGGGGAAGGGGGCGGGAGCGCGGTAGAGGCGGGGGCGAGGCGGGGAGGGGTGTAAGAGTGGTGTGGGCGCGACTGGAGCACAGTGGGTGATGGATGGGGAAAGCGGGGAGGGTTGGAGACGAAGTGAATGGAATGGAGCGCGGGGGAGCGAGGCGTCACGAGACGGGACAGGGAGGGGAAAGAGTGGGCGAGGCCTAGTCCAGAAGGGAGGGTGATGTGGATACGGGTTGGCAGAGGGTGCGGAGTAAGGCGGGACCGGGAGGCGGGGGCGGGAGGCGGGGTCGTAAGGCGGGGCTTGGAGGCAGGGGCGGGAGGCGGGGCCGGAAGGCGGGGCCGGGAGGCAGGGCCGGGAGCCGGGGCCGCCGGGGGCGAGGCGTGGGCCTGGAGCCGCGGGGGCGGATTGTCCGGGAGCCGGGGACGGGGGACCGGAGTCGGGAGGCGGGGAGCGGGGGCGGAGTAGAGGCGGGGCGGGGGCGAGGCGGGGGAAGGAGTCGGGGGCGGAGTCGGGGGCGGGAAGGGAGTCGGGGGCGGGAGTCGGGGCGGGAGTCGGGGCGGAGCCGGGGCGGAGTGAGGGCGGAGTCGGGGCGGAGTCGGGGGCGGGAGTCGGGGGAGTGGAGTCGGGGGGAGTCGGGGGCGGAGTCGGGGGCGGAGTCGGGGCGGGAGTCGGGGGTGGAGTCGAGGGCGGGAGTCGAGGGCGGGAGGTGGGGGCGGAGTCGGGGCGGAGTCGGGGCGGAGTCGGGGGCGGGAGCCGGGGCGGAGTCGGGGGCGGAGTCGGGGGCGGAGTCGGGCGCGGGGGCGGGAGTCGGGGCGGGAGTCGGGCGGAGTCGAGGGCGGAGGTGGGGCGGGAGTCGGGGCGGGAGTCGGGGCGGAGTCGGGGGCGGAGGGGGAGTCGAGGGCGGGAGTCTGGGGCGGGAGTGGGGCGGAGTCGGGGGCCGGAGTCGGGGGCGGAGTCCGAGAGTCGGGGCGGAGTCGGGGGCGGAGTCGGGGCGGAGTCGGGGCGGGAGTCGGGGCGGGAGTCGGGGGCGGAGTCGGGGGCGGGAGTCGAGGGCGGGAGTCGAGGGCGGAGTCGGGGCGGAGTCGGGGCGGAGTCGGGGCGGAGTCGGGGCGGAGTCGGGGCGGAGTCCGGAGGGCGGGGCGGGGTCAGCGGAGTCGGGGCGGAGTCGGGGGCGGGAGTCGGGGCGGGAGTCGGGGCGGAGTCGGGGCGGAGTCGGGGGGAGTCGGGGGGGAGTCGGGGGCGGGAGTCTGGCGGAGTCGGGGGCGGGGTGGAAGTCGGGGGCGGGAGTCCGGAGTCGGGGCGGGAGTCGGGGGCGGAGTCGGGGGCGGGAGTCGGGGCGGAGTCGGGGGCGGAGTCGGGGGCGGGGTGGGGCGGAGTCGGGGGCGGAGTCGGGGGCGGAGTCGGAGGTGGGGGCGGGAGTCGGGGCGGAGTCGGGGGCGGGGGCGGAGTCGGGGGCGGAGTGGGAGTCGGGGGCGGGAGTCGGGGGCGGGAGTCGGGGCGGGAGTCGGGCGGGAGTCGGGGGCGGAGTCAGGCGGGGGCGGGAGTCGGGGGGGGGGAGTCGGGAGTCGGGGCGGGCGGGAGTCGGGGGCGGGAGTCGGGGCGGAGTCGGGGCGGAGTCGGGGGCGGGAGTCGGGGGCGGAGTCGGGGGCGGAGTCGGGGGCGGGAGTCGGGGGCGGAGTCGGGGGCGGGGAGTCGGGGAGCGGTCGGGAGTCGGGGGCGGAGTCGGGGGCGGAGTCGGGGGCGGAGTCGGGGGCGGGAGTCGGGGCGGAGTCGGGGGCGGGAGTCGGGGGCGGGAGTCGGGGGCGGGAGTCGGGGGCGGGAGTCGGGGGCGGGAGTCGGGGGCGGGAGTCGGGAGCGGGAGTCGGGGGCGGAAGGCGGGGCCTGGAGGCGGGGGCGGGAGGCGGAGGCGGGGTTGGGGCCAGGAGGCGAGGCCGGGAGGCGGGGGCGGGACGAGGCGTGGGTAGGAGCGGGCCATAGCACGGCCTTGGCCATAGTGGGGGCGTGGAGGTGGGCAGGAGCGGGTGTGGGGCGAGGTGGTGCGGCTGTGTCCTGAACGAGCCGCAGCCGGTCTCTCCTGGGGCTCGGCCAACTGAGTGCTCGGGATGAATTCTTCTATGCGCTCGCATTCGATGTTTTTTTTCCAACGATTTTGTTCCGTAAAGTGGTATTTCCTGACTTTCCCGACAAGACTCGCCATAGCGCCATAACACGGTAGCCTCGATAATTTCTGTACAAGCTACATCTCTTCCCTGTTGGAATTCCCTTTTAATTTAAAAGTTGAAATATATTAACAATGTCCCGGGGTACTTGGACTCACTTTTCCAATTTTTGTTTTTCTTTTTAGTTTTTTAATTCGATTAAGATTTTTCTTTACCAATCCACGATAAACTAAAACAATACGTTTATAACTTTTTTCTATAAATCTAACAGCTGAATGTAAAATATTCGAAAGTACTAAGATGCATTCAACACGAAGCACAATGGATTTTTTTAAAATTGCGTTCAGGTGACACTGGGGTGTGGGCTACTTGAACCAATGCAATGAGAGTTGAGAGTTCTACAACGAATAGGTAAGGAAGTCTTCACAATATAGATTTTGTCAAGGTGACTTGCTAAGGCTTAATTCATCTTCAGTAACAGCTTTTGGATGGCCCGTCTGAATGGATTTGTTTTTGTTCTGTTTTGTTTTTGTCTCGTTTTGATAGTCGATCGACTTATTTTAAAGGAATTTCCACTTGTCTTTGTGTTTATTCCCGACTCAATTGCTGTCAAATATTCCTCAAGCTTGTGGTCCTATTTTCCGCATATTCCCGGCTTCAGGCAATCTTTTGTATTTGTGTATAATAATGTTCAGTTACTGAAGATGCAAGAGAAAATAAAGATTGTTGAAGTTTTATATATCGAAATAAAACAATTAACGCATTAAAAAGATAAAATTTAAAAACTTGCGGGATTTTTGACGCCACTATCAACATGGGTCCAAGAAACCCGGATTTTGAGATTATGTGCTCACAATTAGGAAATCTAAAAATTTTGGGAAATGCATTCTACTGATGACAAAGACTATCATAGCAGTTACATTAACAAATATATACCTCTGATATGACAAATATATACCGTGGCTTCAACCCCCAAAACCATTTTTTTTCGCGAATGTTCAAGTTTTACCCCAAGAGTCCATGTAGCCCGTGATGACGGTACTCGTAGCTTAGTGTGGAGCTTCACGCGGGCCATTTCATGTGAACAATTTTCATTGTGCTACGCAGGTTCATCATCTTCTTTGGCATTTCCCCTTCAGGAGTTTGCTGTTTTCAACCTCCACAGAACTCGGTTTTCCAAATTACCAGGTTTTAAAAATATGCCCTACATGGCTTCTTTGATGTACTTTTCCCCTTCCACAGTTGGCCTTCCCCTTTTCCTTCTTCTTGATGGTTGCCATTCCGATATTTTCTCTGGCAATCTTCCTTCAGGCATCCCTTGGACGTATCCATATCATTGGAGTGCTTTGTTTTCTAGGCCTTAGTAACTGAGCAAATAACCTCCATCTTCTTCCATACATCGTTTCGGACTTGTTCATACCGTGTTAAATGTAGGCATCTTCTCATAGGGTCCATTTCCATTGTTCGTATTTTGTCTCTGACTTAGTTGTTTGAGGCCACATTTCGCCTTCATAAAGGACTACATTTTCTACCACGGTATGGAATATTCTTTCCTTTATTTCTTGTCGGATATTGCTAAAATCAAAAGAACTTAAAAACATACTGTGGTTGCTGGCCCATCCTTGCTCAGGCATAAAACATCTAGAGAAATACTTCTCAAATGATTCTCATTACAAACTTAGTTTTAATCATCTTCAATTTAATGAATCAAACAGTGACGATTCATGCACGAAAGGTAACATAGTAATTCACATTGATAACTCCCGCTAAAACACTATTTTTTTAGAATTCTTACTTACTATTCTAGAAGCAGGAAGGAATTAATGGTGCCAATCGATTCTTGTCAAGAGTAATCGAATAAATTTGTGACCACCTCTGTAGAAGTCTCATCTTCCGTCTCCCCGAAAAAAAGCCCTTATCTTAAATGTATAATCCTATCCCGAAAATAGTATATTTTCACAATTATTTTAGAATATTCCACAAGTATCTAAAATCTAGATTTTTCCACTTCAGCAGACCCAGATGCTTTGAAAGGCACCTGCCTTGCTCGAATGTCGAATTGGAAGACCTTGGATAATGGCCTGACAGTCACCCGGACGTACGTATGTTATTCGATTACTTGACAGTGAGGATATGCATGTAGGATAAGTTATAAACTAGTTTTAATACACATTAACATTTTACGTATACGTTATATATGTCTACTGCCTACAAATGCAACTCATAATATATCGATCATTAACTACCATCTCTATCTTACCTACGAATTGACTTCGAGAGTGAATTATAAAAACAGACTAAATCTGTAGACCTTTTCCAAAAGTGAAAATTTACTCTTTGGGCACTAATATATCGACCAATTCACATTCACCTCCATGTTTCACTTGATAGGAAAGGTCACTACCAGCCTCACCTCATTTATCCTGTTCTTCGGCGTACTTTTTCTCGTTTATCAGTTAAGTTTTTAATTAACTATCAATATTACTATCAATCTATAACGATCTTTACTATACGTTGCATTCCTTGGTGCTTATTTTCTTGCATGAGTCCATTCACACAAAAGTTATTTTAGATCAGATTTTATATCTTATATTTTCTAATACTGAAAATCCATTGACTATTTTTTTATAAACTTTCAGACTCACTTATTTTCTTAGGCACCCTTTGGTTGTTAAAGTGTATGATTAACTTCCATAGTGAAGCTCGATCAATTTGTAAAATTTTAATTTTTTTGTTCCCATTCAATTCCACACATTAAATTTTCTACTTTTTACCACCTACTCCGCGGATTTGTCGCTGCAGATTTATGAGTTTGGCAGGGTGGTCGTCGTTGGCGGTGGCGACGGTGCGGAGGGGAGCAACTAATGACGCCAGATTACCTCGCGACAACAACGCCCAAATTCGGCCCTAGAGAAAAGCTCTCCGGACGCAGCTCTCTAACAATGCACGAGCTTTGAAATTGAAGGGCGTTGTACGGGTTGAAGTGCTAGTTCCATGCGCATCTAGCACCCTTCCAGTCAGCCTCTCTACTTCGGTATTTCGAAAGCTCATTGCTGACGCCTGAGCCATCAGTGAAAAAACTGAAGCGATATAGATAGATTGATTATTTCGCGCGTCCGCGCGCGTCAACTGATATGGTCATTAGTTCCGTAAGTGTAGTGCATGATTTTTTTCCTCGTAAGATGACGGTGATCTTCTCCCAATGAATGGTGAGATCCAACGACGACCTACACGTCGGCTAGCTTCCCCAACCACCCAACGCCCCATCCGGGACCAGCTCCAATCTGTCAACCGGTCTCTCGGAATGTGTGGTGGCGTAATGATGTGTGTGACAAGGAAGGGGAAAGAAAGATCGCGCGAGGCCCGTAACACGTTTGTTAGGGAACTGCTGGTGTTGATCGGAGGAAGCACGGAAAACTATTAATCAAAGCAGCCAGCCACCAGAATTCTTCTCCTGACAACGATTGAACACTAGCTGTCGAGCTTGTGTCAAAAATCTTGCCACCGACGAGACCCGAACCCTTGGATCTCCCGGTCAGAGGCACCACATTGACAACAGTAGGTGCCCTGAGCCACCTTAGTCGGTGAAGATTTGTGAATTTTTATGTGTAATAGTAGATAAAAATCCAAACGTTCTGTAAAGAGTGAAACAAATCACGACGAACAACGATTAAAAAATACATATTTTATTGATCATTTAATTAAATGAAAATTGAATTTAAATTATTTTGCATTTGCAGAAATGGTGAGTATAAATTAAATTTAAAGGAATTATCTTCTTGAAAGGAATTATCTCCTTGAAAACAATTTTCTTAGTGAAACAAGTTCACCAAGTCTTCAAAATGAGCGTTTAACCACTTCTCCGGGTGGTCTGGAAGCTTTACAATTGGCTAGCGGAGCTCCCTACCCTCTGGCAGGTCGCAGATGGAAGTGGGTGGAGACTCAATTTAAACGCTGACTCGCTCGCCAATATTCCAAATGAGCCGTCATCCAACTATGACAAGGGGACTTCACAATCGGATACGAATTTGGATTATTAGCTCTTTTGTTTTAGCTCTTTAGATACTTAGTTCTTTTTAGATGTTGGTGGTGATGGTGATGATGATGAAGATGGTGATGATGATAACGGAATAAAGAAGTCTTGGTTCTCAAACTTACACGCCAGAAAATTTCTTTTTCCAAATATTAGAATTCTCCTTGAGTCCTTCTAGGAACAATAAATAGATCCGTGTAAAAAGTAGTTTAATATTTTGTCTGAATTTCTGTTATGGTTACCAAAAATTAAATTGATATAAATTCCACATGTTTATTAAAGTAATCTGTACTATAAAAATTTAGCAAACTATTGGATATAATAAAATTAAAATTGGAAAATAAATTCAGATGACAGAATAATCGAAATGAGATCTTCATCGAAAATTATCCATATTAGAGAACATTAATGCCTTAACAGAGGTTCGCAGACGATAGTGTGGCAAAGGAAAATCGCATATCAAAGGTACGGTTGTGTGAGAATTCGTTAATACCTAATTCAAAAGTAATTGTTCTGGTAAGCTTAGATGAATGACCAATGTACTTTGTCATAGCGAAAATTTAGGAAATTCGTGATTTGTGGTACTTATGTGGCTGAGTCATAATTTAGAATCACAACTAGCAATTCTTCTTACTTTATGGCTCTATAAAATTGCTGCGTCGACACCATCTTCAGTGTAATGAATAACCGCACCACATGTTATTTAAAATGTTACGGGAATAATTTCAACATTACTTACAGAGTAATTAGTTCATTTTGGAGGTTTAATGATGTTAGACTTCTTACCTATCAAAACTAGTAGAGGACAACGGAAGACACCGATATCTATGGAAAGGAGATTAACAACAAAGATGAAAATTTCATTTTAAAGGTAAGATCGGTAGTGTTGATTGTGAGCAATGTGTGAGCAGCAGGTGGGCCATTTGCGAAGATATACCAGTTGTGGTATAAAATAGACGAGTACTCTACATTACATACTCTACTTTTAACAGAAAATTTGATAAGAGATAAAGAATCTTTCCACTCAACAAAGGCAAATGACAACATCAAAACTAATATGAATTAACAAGCAAGCAGAGATCATTAGACTTGGCGGAGAAACGAAGAACTCCAAGCCCTCTTGACCACCACAGGCTGCGTTGACAGCTTCAGGAAGCGACAGTTCCAGAGCGAGTAGTGACTATTGCGTCCGGCTAAGCAGGGTGACAGGTAGCGTTGGCGGCGACAGGGGCCAAAAGGACTGGCAAGCACAGCACAGCACCGAGTGGCAGGTGATGGGAAGGGTGTGTTGAGGCAGAACCTGGTACATGGAGGAGAGGACAGCTTGCTGCATGGGTGGCAATCGTGTCAAATGCAACAGGGGCGGCCGGGGCGGTAGGGCGGAGAAGGCAATGGGGATGGGGTATCGGCAATCCGCGAGAGTGGCGGGAAATGTGATAGGGTGGCGGGAGGGTGATGTTTGCGGAGGACGGGGTGGTGGAGGGTGGGGTGGCGGAGGGCGTGATGATGAGTGCGAGGTCGCGGGGTGCGGGTTGGCGGAGGGCAGGATGGCGGAGGGGCCTGGCGGAAGGCGGGTGGCGCAGTGCGAGGTGGCGGAGGGGCGTGGTGGAGGGCAGGGAGGCAGAGGGGCGTGGTGGAGGGCAGGGTGGCAGAGGGAGGTGTGGCGGAGGGCGTGATGATGGAGGGCGAGGTGGCGGGGTGCGGGTTGGCGGATGGCAGGGTGGCGGAGGGAGGGATGGAGGAAGGCGGATGGCGGAGGGCGGGGTGGCGGAGGGCGGGATAGCAGAGGGCGGGGTGGGGGAGGGCGGGGTAGCGGAGGGCGGGGTGGCGGAGGGCGGG
>BLKR01011120.1:0-38405 GCA_011170035.1 Teleogryllus occipitalis
TATTTCTATGTTACAAATAAGAAAAAATTATAGTTCTTATTGACAACGGAAGTTTTTCGCTCGTGTTATGAAAAGTGTTACGCTGAAGACAAACTGACGAAGAAAGAAAGAGAAAAAGAGAGATAGAGATAGATAGATAGATAGATAGATAGAGAGAGAGAGAGAGAGAGAGAGAGAGAGAGAGAGAGAGAAAGAGAAAGAGAGACTTGCCGCCTGGTTTGAAGAGATAGGAAAATCAAGGTGTGTAACAGTATGGACGCGATCGAATGCTAAGCAAGGAAGGCGTGCAAGGCTACAAAGGATGAAGGCAGCAAGAGGCCGCGGCAGCAGTGAAGCGAGAGCGGCGTGTGCGCGGGATGTGAGCGTGGTGTGAGCGTGGTGTGAGCGTGGTGTGAGCGTGGTGTGAGCGTGGAGTGAGCGTGGTGTGAGCGTGGTGTGAGCGTGGTGTGAGCGTGGTGTGAGCGGGGTGTGAGCGGGGTGTGAGCGGTGTGGGCGCAGGGTGGGCGCGGGGTGGGCGCAGGGGAGTGGGCGCGGGGTAAGGCGCGGGGATTAGCGCGGAGTGGGCGCGGGGTGGGCGCAGAATTGGGCGCGGGTGAGCGCAGGGTGGACGCAGAGGTGGGTGCGGGTGGCGCAGGGTGAAGCGAGTTGCGCGCGGTGGGCGCGGGGTGCCGGTACCGGTGGGCGCGAGGAGTGGGCGCGGGGAATTGGGCGCGGGGTGGGCGCGGGGTGGGCGCGGGGTGGGCGCGGGGTGGGCGCGGGGTGGGCGCGGGGTGGGCGCGGGGTGGGCGTGGGGTGGGCGCGGGGGTGCCGCGGGGTGGCCGCGGGGTGGCCGCGGAGGGCCGCGGGGTAGCCGAGGGCTGGCCGCGCGGTCGGTGCGGGGCGGGAGCGGGGTGGGGGCGGGGTGGGAGCGGACTGGAAGCGGACTGGGAGCGGACTGGGAGCGGGTTGGGACGGGGTTGGAAGCGGGGTTAGGAGCGAGGTTGGGAGCGGGGAAGTGAGCGAGATGGCATCGAGGCGAGCTGCAAACCGACAGCGGATCGGAAGCGAGTCAGGAACGATTTTGGGACAAGTCGGGAGTGAGCCGGGAACGGGTACTGTGCGAGCCGGGAACGAGTCGGAAACGAGTCGGGAGTGAGCCGGGAACGAATCGGAAAGGGGTCGGGAACGAATCGGAAATGATTGGAGAGCCAGTGGGGAGCTAGCCGGGGACGAGTTGGCAGCGAGCCGGGAACGAACCGGGAGAGGCGGGGCAGAAGCTGGAGCGGCGGGGGCGGGAGGGCCCGGCGGCTCTTGCGAGACGCACAGCCTGGCGCCGCTTCGCTCAGCGCTTCCGCCTCCGCTGCCCCCGCCGTTGCCCACGGCCGCTGCGATCGACAACCCGCCAAAACAAACGCCGCTAATTGGAAAATTTAATTACACAAAAGGCACGCATGGAGCGGCTGCGGCGGCAATGCGATGTTTTTTTAAAGCAGCCGGGGCACACTGCCGGCCTCCGCCGCCGCCACTACTTCCACCCGACCCCGCTTCTCCCAAAACAATCCAAGTAGCGCGGGCTGCCGCCGCCGCCGTTAACGGCCTCACTTGTTTTTGTCGACGGCACCGTCTGGTGGCGTCGCCCGTGTGTTCTCCACCTCTTATGAAAACACGCCGGTTCTACCGCCGCCCTATCCTCCATTACCGCCATCGCCGTCGAAGCCCCCGCTCCTGCCTCGATCCCCGCTTTGCTTCCGGCTCCCTCCCGCCGCCGCGGTGGCGGCGCGGAGCTCAAAAACGCACGTTAACAAAAGAACAAAAAGCATTTAAATAAATAACAGTCTAAGAGGTTACTTTCTTTCCATTCTTTTTATACAAATGTTCAAAAGTTCTTTGGAAAAAGTTTCTTCTCTACAGTGAGCGAGGGTTTTATTGAATTCTCAAAATAAAGGAAATAAAATGGAAGTTGAGCGGCGGCGGCGGCGGCGGGGCGGAGGGCGGAGCGGTGGCGCGTCGGTGCGGGGGCGGCGCGTAGGCGGGGGCGAGGGCGAGGGCGGCGGGGGCAAAGGGGCGGGGCGTTAGAAATCACGCGCCCGCGGGTGCCGCGTGGGCTCCGCTGGCGCGGCCGGTCTTCCCTCAGCGCCGCAGGGGAGGGAGAAAGGGGAGCCTCGCTGGGAGTGCATCAGCGGAGAAGGGAGGGGAGCAATAGAGCTCGCTTTGATGAAACTGATGCTGTGGGTGGCTGTGGTGAGTATTGAGATTCTGTGGAGACGGCGACAAGAAAGTAACTAATGCAGTAAAACAGTTTAACTTGAGAAGATGGCACCGGAGATGTTGTGGGATATGGCGAACATCGGTGGCAGTGGGGTTGATGAGAGATGCACCAGACATGGTGGAAGTAGTGGTGAGATGGTGATAATGAGGGCTGTGGTGGAGATAGAGGGCAAGCTAAGGAGGGCTAACCAAGGACAGCTAAGAATAATTCTAGCGGCGAGTTGTGTTGATTGAAATTTGACGTAACTTCTCCGATCAATACCAGGCAAATGGCAATGCAGTATCTAAACAAACAGGCCACGCCCACGCGCGTTCTTTCATTTCTCGTATTTGTCCCTTCCTCTCACATTACACACTCCTCCTTGCCCTACACTACCACACTTGTCAGGAGACCAGTCGGAAACTGACCCGGCTGGGGTGGTGCCCCAGAGGGGAGATACTTAGCGGGAAATCCACCGCAAGTCGACGAGTATGTTGGCGCTGACTCTCACGTTCAGCGGGGTCAAACACCGTCACGTCCCCGGACGGACGATATTCACTCGCAAGAGGTGGATATGTGGGGCGGATTGGAAAACAACGGATCGGGAAGGAAAGGAAAGGTCCCGAAAGAGGCGGCGAGGATGAGTGGCCAGATGTGTACGAGCGGGAAAGTTGGTTTAAATGGACGCGGTTCGTATGGGGATACCTGGAGGGAATAAGGCATAGCTGTTGGGAAGAAACTTAAATGGCGCAGCGGTGGTGAAAACTCTATGCCGGTGTGCGAATTTGAAGAAAGGGTACATAGGATCTTGCGTGATCTACCACACCACACATAACTTGTTCTACCAGGGGGTTGATAACCCTGGGGTGGGCACCTGAGGACTAGCTCGTAATCGCTCCCCGCCGACGCACAAGTATGCAGAAAGACTGGTATCCGGATCCCGCCGGAACGCAGTTTGCCTTCACGGCAACCTCCCCACTCAATCCCTGGGTTGGACCGTCCTGTCAGCTCAGAGCTATCCAGGCTAGTTTTTTTTCTAGGACTTTTATCCAGCCAACAGCCGGTTACCCTTTACGTCCCGATGGGACGCATATTCGACCATACATTAGACCAACATACTTGCGGGCTCCTCTGATCTGGGGTCAGCAGAACGCGAGGCCCTCCGCGACAACACATACAAAGTCAAGCAACAAACAACCATGCCCAAGGCAGGACTCGAACCCGCGACCCTTCGGACCGAAGCGCTGAGTCGGTACTCGCTCTTAGCCATCTCGGCCATCCAGGCTAGTACCGGAGACAAAACAATGCGCAAATCGCATGCGTCGGGAACAAGTCCCTCCTCTTTGCCCAGAGTATTAGGCCACTGCCATGACGTAGCCAAGAACCCAACTGGGGGCCACCCGAACTAAGGTTCGAGTGGCTCGGGGCCCCCTTCCCGTCTCCTCACTGCCTACACTTATAGGCTAACGACGTGAGTGTCGTCCGAACCTGAGCAACTTGATGGTAGGTAGCAGTTTCCCGCCGAACTTTTCTATGTGGATTTCAGAGAATTCCGAAGAATCTCCTTCACCGAATCCTGCCCAAAGGTCGACGCGCCAGGGGCCCAACTGGTGCATTGCCGGGCAACCCCGGCAGCCAGGAGCTTAGCATCGCCTACTCACTGCCTCCACCTTGAAGCTGACGGCGTAAGTGCCACCTCGAAACTCAGGGTCAGGGTCGTCTACAGCTCTCCACCAGAAATCACGGCAACCTACGTCACCGTGATTCCCGCATGCGGGAAAGGAAACGATAAACCAAAGGGCGTATCTAAAGGAGGTGGATAGGAGAGCAAAAGTAGCCGACCTCTGTTCCCATAGGTGGTCGTGATCGTAAGGGGCCATGTTTGTACAGGGAGACTAAGAAGACTTTATAACTACCGACTGCATTACCAGGCTGTGAGAAAAATCGAAGGAATGAGGAAACATTGGGTCCCACTACGACAAGAGTTCGCAGCGATTCTCAATGTTTCATTTCACGATATCCGAGAATTACACATCGTGGTTTCTTTTTGGATATTATCTCTATCTCTAAGGACTAGTCATTTTATACATGGCGCCATTACAATTCTGCAACTATCCGAGAAAATATTTGCTAGCAAATTTTTTTTCAGTTGACCTAGCGTTATTAGAAAACCTTGCTTCAAGTCTTGGTGGGCTTGCTTGAAACCAATGGTTAGTTATTTTTGTAATTTTAGTCAGTCTCATACTTCCTCTTTTAATACGAGCAAAGCTGCATCGAAACATTTTCTAGACCAGGATACTGGTATATAGACAAATATTTTGTGAACCCACACAAAATCTGGAGAGTGAAAACGCTTCAGAGGTAGAAGGGGAAATGGCAGGACCCTGCGGTGACGGCAGAGTTTCTACTGTGTACGTAGTTTGTTGTTGCAGGTTTATTTGTTATTAAAGTCAATGCCGATGACGTTATTCAATGAGGGGTTGTTATAATCTCCTGCAAAAGTAGGATTTGTTGCTACATCGCCCTGTAGTAACTAAACTTTATTGGTAAGTAAAATTTTAATTAATAAATTTTCAAAATATAGGAATAAGAATAGAAAACCTAATTATTTTGTTTCTACAAATGCAAAAGGTTTCCCGCCGTACATTACTATCATATTTCATCCTTCCTTCGTCTTTTACCTTTCAGCATAGCATCGTAGTATTTCTGTTTATAATCAAGTGCATTACCTTTGAAAATTTTTGTGATGAACTGCCAAGCTCTGGTAATTTGTAATTTTAAATCTAATTATGTTCATAATGATCGAAAGTTCCCCCTTAATCTTTATTTTTTCAGACACTAAAACCCTTCTGAAACCCTTTACCCAGTTAATCAATAAAGTATACCATATTTCTCATCGAAACGATATTAGATATAACGACGGAGTCGTAAAAAAGAGGAAGTCTTTCAATCAATAAAGACAACATGCTGAGTACCTACCATAATGTAATGCGCAATCACGTGGGCATATAACAAGAAGATATGCGTTTCGTTAAGAAGAATGGGGGTCAATGACCCCCATCTCGATCAGGTTTTTCGTCCAGTTTCCCTGATCCATTGAGCAAATGCTGAGATGGCCCCTTGTTTTGCTTCTGGACATAAATGTAACTTCATTTTCTGTGCACGTCTTCTAGAATTCAGTGGGAAATACAATTATTCAAATTATCGTTTCCATGTTGTCGCGGCAGGAAGTAACAAAATTTATTGCTTATTTATCCTTGAAAATAGATTTTATTACATGGGAGTTTTTGTTTTGTTTTTCTCCCTTTCAAAATTCAAAATTTAAGTAGTATATGACTTAGTGTAGGGATCACAGAATTTTGAAAATGTGCACACAATTCACTTTTCCCCATAGCACGTCATACGCAGTTTTTAACTGTTTTTTTACGTAAAAATAAATAAATAAATAAAAAGAAAAAGGAATGCAATCAAAATCTTTTGACACCAAATGGTTAAACAGATGAAATATCTAACAAGTATCATAGAGACTGGTTACACTGATTAATATTGCGAGTCATCACAAGCTGTGATTATTTGATCCGATTTCATATTGTCTTTATTACGTTTTGATTTTAAATGTGTAAATAGTTGACATTAAGATTACTTATGATATTAAGAACTGATTCGAAATTTTAAATTTTCCTAGAGTTCGAATTAACTGTTGAGTTTCGCAAAGACTTCCACTCTAGGATATATAAATCAAAAGATGAAATTTATATCATGCGGTGTCATTTCTTCCTTAAAGGCTACTGTATTAACTGTATCTTTCCTTGCATTATGGGTCCCAGTGTTTCACGCTAAATGTGAATAAGTGATTTTCATCTTTTTTCACCGACGTAATGACAGAGAAAGAAATTTTAGTGATATCTCGCCGAAAAGGCCGTGCAAAAGTCTTTTAACAAAATATTCGGTGACAATTAGTAATCTGCACAAAAGAAGTTAATTAACAACCTTTTCGTTCCTAGTAGAACGATCTCCACATGCTCGTATACAAAACATTTTTATAAATATTCAACTTATTATGCGGACTAATTTGAGCTTTGTTTCATTATTACTTTTACACAATTTATTCTACAAAACCAAACATTATAATATTAGTAATAAGGAAAAGTTCGTAGACATTAATAAAAAAATATGAGAGCAAATTACATTGCGTAATTAATATTCCCAGACTTATTATTCTAATAGACGCATCAATTAGTGCGAAAATTCGCGAAATTTTAAGCCGACAAATGGTTCATTACCAGATGCGCTGATGACGTGGAACACAGTATTTTCGATAAATTGCTTACTCACAAATGTGGTTTCAACTTGTTTGCGATATATTTAATTTCGAATCCTGTTTGCTCTAATATAGAAAATAATATTTACAGACAAATATCTGCGCCATTGTTCCTAGAAATTATCTACAATTGATAAATAACATACATTAATGTGATGCAGAACCACAGCAGAAATGTTTTAACGATATCATGTGGCAAAATCCCAATGGAGAGACGTAATTAATGAGAGCTATATAAAGAGGAGGATCTACGTGAGTCATTCATTTACAATTGACTCGTTCAATATCTTTCTGATTATGAAGCCAGAACTAGTGGGGCTACAGACCACCAGAACTAGTGGGGCTACAGACCATATTTTCTTGCATTATATGTGAGGATGAACATAAAAATAAAGAAAAAATTGGAGCTGCTTTTGAGAAAATGTTTTTTATAAATAATCTAAGCAGAAACATTACTCGCCTCTTTTACAAAAAATGTACAAGATGTTTTCAGAGACCTATTTTTTAGAACATTTCATTTCAGACAAATGCCTCTACAGTGAATAATGTAATTTTGGAAAGTTAAGTGTTTGTAATTTTCGAAATTGTAGAGAGTTGGCTGAAAATGAGATTAGCACCAGTCTTTTTACCCGCCTTTGATCTACACAAGGAGGAAATTTAAAGAAAACATTTGGAACCGTTTTTCAGATTTATATAATGTTATTATATATATATATATATATATATATATATATATATATATATATATATATTGCATTACATTCAAGCAGAAATATCATAAAACCTGCTTGTTGTTTTCAAAATGTATTGCATGGCCTTTTTTAAAGACCTAATGTTTTAGAGCTTATTTAATTTAATACAAAAATCTCTAAGCTCAATGATTTTTTCAATGTTAATTATTTGCAATTTTCGAAAATTCATAGCTCAACGAAAAAGAGACCTGTGTCATTTTTAAGCGCCCCTTGTTTTATCTGTGAAAAAAGTAAAGAAAAAATTTGGAGTCATTTTTGAGAAAACAATTCTTTTTATAAATTGCTTTAACATCATGTTGAAATTACACATCAACTACTCGTTTTTCACCAAATATACTAGATTTTTTTTACTTTCTCGCCCTTACTTCGTAAGAAGAGAAAGTATTATAATCATGCTCCGAAAAACGGCAATGTTTCCACATAAAACTTACTTTTGAGCCCTGGCAACAAAATAGTAGATAATCTTGCTCCTAAGGATTTTTGAAAATTGCATTTCCAAATATTCAACTTTGATTTTAAGGCGTCTGTAAGGTCATGTTTACCTGTAAGGCTGGTGGTCTAGGAATTAACTGAATGGTGTGCTTAACCTGTGCACGTGATTTCGAATCCCAGAAAAAATGTAATAGTTTGTGGAAGAAATTTGTTACTGGTTGGAAATATTTGCTGCTTCAAGTAGTACTCGTATTATAATATTGCATGGCACTTACAAATAATGGGAGAAATTATGTGATGTTGTGGCTCACCTGATTTAATCCGTAATGACTCAATTTGTATATTGCTTAAATAAACTTGAAAGGATCATTTTTCATTTTAATACGCCTGGGAAAATAATTTGTAAAACACTTTGGGTTATAGGTGATTTGCATATGTCGTCATGGTCGATATTTTTCCCTTCTCTTATCTACGCCACACACAGGAATGCATTTGACAGTGATTGAGTTCTCCATGGGGTTTCTCAACGTCCACATCTCGAAGTAGCGTTGTCAGGTAACCTATGCTACGTGATGTGTGTCTCTCCAGTGCTTTGTAGCTGTAAGCGACGGTGCAGTGCATCATGTGAAACCCCTAGGCGACTAGCGGAATCCCGAGAGGGCCGGAACGACGGATGGCTTGCTTCCCCCACGCAATCACGCTAGTACCTAGTTGCCAACTGATGCTCGAGTGCGAAACCGCTTCAAATGCCGAGCAGGTGGGCGCCGAATTCCAATTTAGGAGAATTGTATCAACAAATGCTTTCATTTTTGGTCATAACTACGAAATATAATACAATTTTCCAATGTAATTTTACGGCAAAAGAATGGAACATAACATATTATGTTTCTCTCTTCTCGCTCCGTAAAATACATTTTTGTTATCCGCGTTAAACAAACAAGTAAATAAATACATTTTTTAAATATTAAAGTAATCGTATATGTCATGTACTTTTGATCTGAGTCAAACTTCGGAACAAATTTAGAATAGTGTTGATTTTATTGAAGTAATATTGCCTTTAATGTTTGTTTTTTTGAATAAAAGTTATATAATTTGTAAAGTTCTTAAGAATAGCGAAATAACATTATTTATAAAAAAACTGAATCAATCTAAGTATTTTTTATTTACTTCCTCATCAGACAACGAACTTACATAGTAAAGAGAAAGTATTGTAATGCAGAGAAAAGTGGCGATTTTTTGTTAGAAAAACTCGTATTACATAGCGCTGATATCGAAAAAGGAGATAAATATTCTTCCGGTGCGTAGTAAATTACTTCTTCTTAGACAGTGTGCGGTCAGAATCTACGTTTTATGGATTCTTGTTACCGAAAAATAACCGTAGATTATGTCCATGCATTTGATTCGGTCCTTCGGAGCAAAATCTGGGAGAGGCTTGAACGTTACAAAATACCCTACAAACTGAGGAAACTGATCCAACTAACCTTATCAAAAACAAAAGCTAAAGTAAAGATAAAAAAATCAGATGAGCGAAGACTTTGACATAATATTTGGAGTCAAATAAGGTGATGCATTATCGGCAACTCTTTTTAACATTACACTAGACGTTATTTTAAAAGCCATAGACGAAAAAAATACTATAACAACTAAATTGAAACAATACATAACATATGTAGACGATGTTTTATTAACAGTAAAGTCAGCGAAAGCATTAGAAAAAATCTTTAAACACCTGGAAGAACAATCAGCAAAGTTTAGTTTAGTAATTAACCAAGAAAAAACAGTATATGATACGTAAAGCTGATAATGAAACCTGTAGAGAAGAGGTTTTTGATAATCAAAAGTACCAAGTAATAAACTCCTTCACATATCTAGGCTCAAGAGTAAATAAGAACAATGTAATCGAAGATGAGATAACTGTAAGAATTGCTCCAGGAAACGTAGCTTACTTTGCAAACATACATATATTCTGAAGTAAGCTACATTCAAAAAGTGCAAAACTTAGACTTTATAAAGTCGCAATAAGACTTATAGTAATATATGTGGCAGAGACCTGGACCTTGAAGGAAAATGACATTACAAGGCTAAATGTATTTGAAAGAAAAATAATGAGAAAGATCTTTGATCCAATAAAGGTTCCGGGCGACCTGCGACCTCTGACCTCTGATGGATAAGGTACAATCATAAAATTGAAACCATCATAAAATCTAAAAACATTGTAAATCACATTATCTCACTTCGGCTTGGCTGGTTTGGACACCTCTGTCGAATGCAAGAAGAAAGAATGGCCAAGAAGATTTACAATTGGTACCCGACTGCAGCAAGAAAGCAAGGCACACCGAAATTCAAATGGAAAGATGATGTTATGAAGGACATTAGGAGACTAGAATTGACATGAGGTGGTTCAAGATAGAGGAAAATGGAAGGCCGTTTTGGAGCAGGCCAAGACCTTCAAGAGAATGTTGTAGCGCCTTAGAAAGAAGAAGTTACCGAAAAAATGTTTTATAGCAAAATGTTCGTCCTGTGGTCAAAGCTAGCTCGTAAACCGTTCAGATGAATTTCTCTAAAATTGATATACCCGATTCATCTTGCCGAAGTCGAAGCCTTATGTACTTGAAACAAATATTTTAATTTTTGAGGGAATTTTCAAAGATCATTCACATTTTCAAAATTTTCTAAAAATTGCCTCATTTTTTAAACAAGTTTTTTCCTCTGATAAAGCAAACGCTTAAGATAATGCAGGCCTCATTTTCGTTGCACTCTGAATTTTCGAAAGTTGCATAAGTTCAAGATTTGTTAGTCTTCTTATAGCTAAAATATCGAATTTCGAGACGTTTTCGTAACGAAATTTGTTAAAAGATAGATCTTTCAATAATGTTACATACATTTTTCGAAATGAAATGGTTTTAGCGTAATTTTGCGTCAAATAGGGAATTTTTTATCAATATTTTTTCAAAAATGCCCATTTTTTTCTTGATTGGAACAAGGACGTTTATGGAAATGGCGAAGGACCGATTTGCGGTGAACTCTGTATTTCCAAAAAACTACAAAAACCTTACATTGTAAAATACTGATGGTAGAGATTTTTTGGCATTGTGAAATGTGTTTTAAAATAGATATTGAAATAAGGCGATGTTCATTTTTTATTGATTGTTGATCCGGGCGCGTCAGCTGCTAAGGTCATTAGTACCGTAAACGTAGTGCATGTTTTTATCGCGGTGAAGACGGGATGATGGTGGTGGACTTATGGTGGTGATCTGCCTCCGCTGGATGGCGAATCCAGCGCCAACCTACCGACAGCCCGCGGGATTTCCCCAGCCAGATATCTCACACCAGCGGGGACCGCCCTAGCCGGAAAAAGCTCTAAGCTTCCGTGTAAGTGTGTAAGTAAGGGTGAGGGTGAGGCAAGGAAGAGGAAGGAAAGATCGCGCGCGGTCTGTGGCCCATTTGGTAGGGTACTGCTCCGGCATTCCGCCTGGAATTGATGAGAGTAAACACGGAAAACTACCAATCAGAGCAGCCAGGCGCTAGAATCCTCCTCCCGACAGCGTTTGAATTCGCCCTCGAAAACCCTGACACGATCGGGACTCGAACCCTAGGACCTCCTTGTCAGACGCACGGCAGTGACGTTAATCAATCCTCTGAATTTATTTTTAAAAAATTTAAAAATGGCTCCAAATGTTTTCTTTTTTTAGGATAGCGTAAAGGGCACTTAACTGGTGCAGTTGTTATTTTCATTGAGTTCTCTGAATTTTAGAAAATTGCATTACAAGTCGCGTCACAAATAAAGAAAGAAAGTATGTGGTGTTGCAGCATCATTATTTCCTTCGTTTAGCCTTAATTTTATATGCCTGGACCACAAAAGCTGACCTACAATGTTTCATAGGATTAAAAATGTGTTAGTACATAGTTGATGGGCCTTGTCTCCTGAACACTAACACTCGTAGGTAGAAAAGTCTCAAAATACTGGTTTCAATCGTTATGTTATATATGAAGATATTCAGCTCCTGTAATTCTCCAGAGCTCAGACATTCCTGCTTTAATCAAGTGGCGGCTACGACAGGAAGGTTCAAGGGGCAGTGCGCTCCCAAATATTACTCGTCCATCTTTCCTTTTCTTTTGTGTTGTATTTGATGTTATAGTAGTAGTTCGCTACGTTATACTCCGATTTCAGAATTCAGAAAGCCCAGCCTTTCATGTTCCATGTTTCCTTTCATTGGTTAGGAACTTTCGAGAATTGTGACCTATTGCAGTGAAGCCAAATGTGGTGTTGCCGTATACTCAATTCTTTGGAGCTGTGAAAATTGCAAAATTGGACTCGCAAATGGCGGCTGTATGCGGGCGCAGCCCGGGATCGGTGACACTTGGAATTTTTAATTTTCTTTTCAGCATGTCCAAAGCTACCTACTGATTTTTTTAAAAAAATTTCGTCTCCAAATAAGTTCCTTCCGATTCGCCTACAGAGTGCAGTAGTGCACAAAACATTCCATGATTAGGTGTTATAGGTTTCTCAGAAATTAAATTTATCCACTGTCTCCATTTTCCTTCTCATAGTCTCCCCACTTTCTATTCAAGGTCAAGAATTGTGTACTCCGTCAAAATTGTCTCTGGAGCCGCCACTGCTTTAATCGCCCCTTTTCATTACTGGTGTACTGTCCGAATACTAAGGGAATATGCAACAAAATAATTTTTCGTAATAATGTCCTGTTATATCTGCATTACGCAACCCAACAGAGGAATGAAGAGGTAATCTTGATGACGCTGTCCTTTGAGGAATTAACAGCCGCCGGCCGTTAAGGCTCTAAGAGATCTTCAAACTATTTTTTGAACTTCTAAAACAAATGACAAACAACGAAAGCAACACACACGTAGACAAATAACATATCAAAAGTAATTTTGAACAGTTTAATTTAATTATTATCTTTTACTTAGAATTTCCCTTTGTAATAAATATTAATATTGAATGAACAGTTTGTACTATTACTTACTTCCAAACCTTCATAAGAACGTTCCGACGTCCACGTATTTGAATCGATTGACGTTGAACCAGCTTCGGTGTTGAATAGCTGTTTCGAAATTTTAATTCTTTTCGATACCCATTGTTCAATATATTTTTCTGCTCTTGAAAAGGACTCGGGAACCCCAAGTTCTTTCAACGAGAGCAGATCGCCGTTTCGGCCAGCATTGTGGCCGATTATCGTCGAAAACAATGCTCAGTCTAATTTTAAAAAGTTCGCTCTGTTTTTGCAGTATATCTTATTGTGTGTACACCTGCAACTTGTTTAGGGCATTTTCCATTTCTATAACTTAGGAAAAAGCATTTATTTGTTTGGCCTTTTAGGGAACATGACTTTCAGATTTTCGTCTAAAAAATAGGTAAGTGAAACGGTCGTATCTAGGGGCGCCTTTAATGTTTTCCCTCTTCTTTTGGACATGACATTGTTGATGTTCCTCTTCTTGGGTTGCTACACATCTCAGCATATTTATGTGCAAGGATAGTATTTTTTTAAGAACATTCTAAAGTTCTTTTTGTTATTGTTTGTGTACAGTATGTCCCTAAGTGCATCGTACTGATGTACCTTGGGACACATAATGATGGATCTGGCAGACAATGTAAGGAAAGTGAAAAAATCTATAACTGAATAAATGTATGCTCTCTTTTGGAGAGAATATCACAATATCATTTATTGAGCAAAAGGATCTTTAACCTATGTTATAACAAATAGTGGGTAAAGGAAAAAATAATTTTTTGCCAACCTTAATAACAACCAAACACAGATTGATACTCTAACTTATGTCCCCTGTCCCCTATGTCAACTTCAAAGGATATATCACAAGCTTTTCTTAAACAGAAAGGACTTCATCCTAGATTATAACATGTAAAGGAAACAAAAAAATGATGCCTTTGAGAACAACTGAACACAGATCAGAGAGCTTAACTTTTATGTCCTCCATGCCAAGTTAGAACCTCCATCAATTTTGAGTGAGTGGATCATTATATGTGCATTTTTTAAATATTACCCAATGAAGTTTTCACATTTGTCATTTTCTATAACTAACCTATTGCTCTCGCTAACAAAAGCAATTGCTATTTCTATCGTTAACAAAAGTCAGAACTGCACTATAAAACTTTTCTGCTGGTGGTTGAGGCCTTTTGTTGTTTCCATTGTTTCGTGGTATAGGCAGAATACAACCTAAAACCAAATGAATTTAATTTAATTCTATACTTATGTACTTAGAGGAGTTCATAGGTTCATAAACAGTCACTGTCCTTAAGTACAACGGTCTGCAATCATAAATGAACATGACTACTGTTAACGATAGGTTATCAGTAGGCCAGAAGTATACACTTTGAATTAATTGCATTCTATGCTAGTAAGTGTAGGTCTACTTCAATTTTCGTAAAGTAATAGTAGCTACTATAAAATTGATAAAAGATAAATACAGAAACTTTCACTTTTCACTATCAAATCTTTAAACTCTCATAAAATCACGGAAACAGCTCACACTACAAAATCGTTCACTTGAATAATCACACATGGCAATAGCAATGTAGGGAAAATAACTATCTCAATAAAATTTCTCTCACAAACTCCTAGAAAACATGCTTTGTCCCTAAGTACAACAGTTTCCCCTATATGTCCTCACTGAAAGATATAATTTTGAACAATATATTTTATTCAGAAGAAAAATCTCTGTCTTCAATACTGTAGTAAGTAGGAAGACGTCAAAAAATTGAATATATACAATTTTCGAAAATTCAGATATTTCAACGTAACTGACCTCCGCGGTTTTTAACCTATCCGAGGAGAAAGTTTAATTAAAAATTTGGAGCCATTTTTGAGAAAAAATTTAAATTGTCTTCATGTAAAGTACTTAAAAAATTATAGCATCTCTTTCAAATTCAATGGGCCACGACATCAGCCAGATGGATTGGGAAATACCAATTTTGGTAAAAATTCTGCTTATAGTTTAACCGCTAGTGTTGTTCACCAACGAACAGACGTTTTGACATAAACTAGGTTTTCGGTATCATGAATCTACATATTATAGATCCTCGGACTGACTCCTCGAAAACATGCTTTGTCCTAAAATATGGAACATGCATTTGTTTACGTGTATGTAGAAACAAAACTGCCGCGTCTCAAGCGACAATCGAATCAAAATGAAAGACTCTAGCGTTTGAAGCAGCAATCGAATCGAATTTAAATGGAAGATGACTTTGCACCCCTATGTATTGAAAGTAAAAGTATTTCATATTTATATTATTTTTCTTATAAGAAGATAGTATTACGAAAAGTATTGAATAGCATACGGCTAATAACACAAATAAGACTTGGTTGCTTAGAAACCTCGCCTATCGCCTCGGTTTCCAAACTTCAACCCCGTCTGTTATTTGTGTAGTATTTGGGTGTTTGTTGGCCTAATGACGTTAATAATCAAGTTCGCGAAAACAGCGTGAAAGTTACTCAGACATTTTTCTGCCTTGGCACAGACTAGGTGTTCTGAATTCGTCTTAATATCTCTATTTTCATAGAGAAAAAAAATTGAAAACTTTTAGAGTGAAGTCCATGTTTTGAAGAAGCAAATTCATAAATATGAAAAGAGCCTAATGTAAACTTGTATGGGATAATGGTGAGGCGTTGTAGAGGGTATTTGTCTCTAAATTGATCCAGGACGTGCCACAACGTTTTTCTTGATGTGGGACTTGTCGTCGTGCAACAATGTAGGCCGAGGAATTATTGAGATGACCTAGGAGGTAGAACATGGGTTAAATTATTTCATCTCAATATACTCCATTAGAGGGAAAGGGGGGGATAATCACACACTGGTTATATTGAATAAACTGCTATTATAGAATCACTTAATTTTCGCATTCCTTCCTTCATCAGTAACACCAAGTTCACTCTAATGAACAAGTCTTACAACTTATTTAAATTATCTACATTTCCGTGACATTTTTCATTACCATTGTACAGCAACGTTCACATCTTTGGCGTCACATATCGTACACCCTACGTCTGCGTCATTGGTAATGGTAATAGCGTCACTAAAGTACATACATATCTATAAATTTTCATGTACGTCGGCAGTTTACAACTGTTTGTGAGCAGTTTTCTACGTTTAACATTTTATTTCGCACGGCCCCGTCGGCAGGTGCCAATTCCACTCCTGCCAGACTCGGGTCGCCGTTACAACCGCTTCGTTTGCACGCTATTGTTCGACTCTGCCGAGCTCTTATGACTGCCACGCCCCAACTACGTCTACTTTGATAACATGTAGTCACTGGCGATGACGGAGTGAGCTGGGAGAACGAAACACTGACGGAGTCAGTTTCATTCCCACACTAGTACTCCAATTGAGTAGATAATAAAATGAAAGATGATTGAAAGCCAGAGAATCAGGTGGTAAATATATTTCTCGTTCTAATGGCAAAAAATATGAAGAACTGATTATAAACTTTGTTTTCTTAATAAAATGATTAGAAGTTAATATTTCTATGAACAGCAATGTTATTACATGATATATTATATGTGAATTAAAAACACAAGTTTTCAGATACTTAATGCGTGGAAATATTTGAGTGAGTGGGTTTTTGAATTTTTAATTACGCTTAAGTAACAAAATAGTAATTGGATTTACTTTGTGTCAATATCGTTTTAATCTCTATTTTCGTGCAAGTTTCTTTTCACGTAGGTTCAATGGTGTTTACTTTGTAAATTAATATTTTCCTGTCTTCTGATCATGTTTGAACATGATCAGAAGACATTAAAGTACTGCATACGTTCAGATTTGATGTAAATGAATGAGATCAACTCACAGAGACAGAGAGAGAGACAGAGAGAGAGACAGAGAGAGAGACAGAGAGAGACAGAGAGAGAGACAGAGAGAGAGACAGAGAGAGACAGAGAGAGAGAGAGGGAGAGAGAGAGACAGAGAGGAGACAGAGAGAGACAGAGAGAGAGACAGAGAGAGAGACAGAGAGAGAGAGACAGAGAGAGAGACAGAGAGAGAGACAGAGAGAGAGACAGAGAGAGACAGGGAGAGACAGAGAGAGAGAGAGAGAGAGACAGAGAGAGACAGGGAGAGACAGAGAGAGAGACAGAGAGACAGAGAGAGAGAGACAGAGAGAGACAGAGAGAGACAGAGAGAGACAGAGAGAGACACAGAGAGAGAGAGACAGAGAGAGACACAGAGAGAGAGACAGAGAGAAACACAGAGAGAGAGAGAGACACAGAGAGACACAGAGAGACACAGAGAGAGAGAGTGAGGGAGAGGGAGAGAGAGAGAGAGATGGCAACTTTTTGTAACATATCCTTCTTGGCGTAAAATCCTTGCAGGAAGGATCAAGCGAAGTACTCCTACAAACCACCAATAATAGGAAATTCAATTCCAAAAGCAAATCAGCACTTGCACTCAACGCTTAGGTAATGTTCCACGGTAAATACAAAATCTAGTAGAATCTACAGCTTAATTTATTTTAAAGAGTAAATAGGAATTATATTATACTTGTTTGGGTCGGACAAAAAGACACTCAGGTTCAATCGTTCTCGGCCACGACACCAGCATGCCACGACCGCTATGTCCAAGAATGCAAGTTCCGGCATGGCCTTTATCGAGAACGAACTATAAAGATACTAGACCTGTTATCGGGGTGTACCCTCCGTATCGGCGGGCAAATAGGCAACGATGGATAACGAATCCGCTAATTAATCAAAACACCCTTGCACAAACCTTTTTATTAAATACCTTTAAGCTTTACGCATTATCTATTCCACTTCAATGAAGGGAGTAAATGAACAATGCGCACAAAACATTAAGAAATGCTTTTCTACGGCGAAAAATGAATAGCAATTCGATCTCACAAGGCATGCTGGAATCCTATTTTAGAACATTTACAATAATTAATATAAACAGTAACCCCACAAAACTTTCCAGCAAACCTTACTCCGTATCGCATCAATTATTAGGCACATGGTTCATGCATTTCCTTTGTCATCGAAATCTTTAAATATATTTTTTTAGTTTCTGTTTTTAAATTTATTTTCTGCCTGTTCGGCAAATATGCATTTCAGGTGTTTTAATATACAGTTTATTTTAATTTACATAATTTTGGCCTTTCGGCTAACAGTATTTGAGGAGGGCTACACGGCTATCTCGTAAACAAAGACAGCAGAGCAGTAATTCAGAAAAGATTCTTTTAATTTTTGTATTGATTTATTTAACGTTTTCATCAGAGAAACTGGTTAATTGGGGGAGTGGATTGATTCTAATTTACGGTTAGACCGGGAGCCGGCAAGAAAATCCACGTACCATAAGCTGAAAGCTAAAACTTTGAAAAGTTAAAGTTGAGGTGTTATGAGGAACAGGGAAATGCAAGTATAGCGGCCTGTAGGTGTCGGCGTTGCGCTGCACAGTTTTTTGAATGTGTCGAGAAACATTATGCCATTGGGAAATGAGTACACAGGTAATTCTTGTTTCATATTGTTCGTTAAATAGCGAAAGTGTGAAGGAGTAGTATGCCATACCGATGTGGCGTCTCACACCGTACGCCAGATAGAATACAAAGTGACTTTTTTTAATGCTCTCTTGTATTACGATCTCAAAGTTAATGTTTTGCTCTAATGGTAGAAAATTGTTTTCATTGCCGATTTTAACCACGTCATACCGTTTCGGCGTCTCTAATTAGCCGCCATACTGATTCAAAGATGTTCAATTTGTCACTAGGTTATGGATCATAGGTACACACCTGAGAAAAATGTGTGTTATTGATTTTAATGTCTACAAGAGTAATATGTTATTGCCATACCGATTGGAAGTCTCGAACGTAAGAAATTAGACTGTAAAGTTTAAATTTTTTTTATAAGTGTGATGCATAACTGGTAAATGTGCCACTTATGTTTCTTAGTCATGTTTAATGTCTGAAATACCGATACACACTTCGTGTTAGTGTGTGTGTGTGTGTGTGTGTGTGTACCATACCGATGACATGCATCTAGGCGAGGAATAAACCTGCATATTTGTGAAATATTTTTAAAGTACAGGAAATACAATTAAGTTGTAATTATTCTCACTTTTGTATATGTATTGATACTTGGAAAAGCAAGGTACTGAGGAAATTCTATGACAATCAATATGTCATGTGTGTTTTTTTTTCTTTTTGGTCAATCAATGTACATGTTTTCAAAAACAAATTATGTGGTAGTGGAGCATGACTTTTCACGTAATACTTACACGCACACATCACATGTAAACAAAAACTTAATGTACCTGCCCGTAAATGAAAAAAAATATATTGTTTTGAATGAAAGTATTAAAGTAAAATTTCACAGTAATCAGAGGTGAAATTATGGAATTAAACTAATATAAGTAAAGTATATAAATACAGGAAGTTGAACTCTCCAAAATATGTTACTAATAAAAAACTTTGTAAAAATAAAAAGATAAATCCAAAATAAACACAAATAAGCAAAAACATTTCCATTTGAAATATATACATCCTCCCTTCAAGGAAACGGTGGCACTTATGAATTGAGAGGGAGAATATTAACGTCAAAAAAGTCGTTATCATTTGCAAAGTTAACAATGAAATCAAGTACAAAACGAAACAGTGATGGAATTGGGAAGAAACTATCAAGAATGGAGTACATTTACAAAAATAAAGGAAAACGGAATGTACCACAAAGTATAAATATGTTTTAGGGTATTCTTATTTTAGACAGAACATTGTCATAAATGTTTGTTCATAAATTCGATTCCAACGTGGTATTGATGGTATTGTGTTTGTATGCGTAATTTCTCCGAGATTAATCTTGAATAGTCGCTAGGTTCATTTTCCAACATTGCAGGACTGTCAAAATTAAAATAACGAAAATATTAAGGTGATATCGAGAAATTGAGTTTAATTTTATGCCTTTTTCCTTAATGTTATTAACATATTCTTTGACTCTTTGTTGGAAAACACGCTTTTGTCACTCTCACAGACAGAGAAAAATCAGGGAAATCTCGACAAGTATGGCATAAAAGTACATTTTCTTTATCTGATGAAGATACATTTTTGACAGCCCAACCAGTTTTAATAACCAACCCAGAAAATATTCAAGATTAATCTTAGAGATATTACATATAAATCTATCTAAAAGGATGATAAAAATACCGTATATTATTTATTTCAATAAATTATATTGTTTCTAATTTGTCAAACAATGTTGGAAATCAACTAATTACTTCCATTTTTTATTGTTGTTAAGATTATACAATTACTTTCAAGCGCTTACCAATGATATTATGAAGTTTTTGAAAGAAATGTATCAGTATGGCGGTCATTTATTGACGTCTCATCAGTATGGCATTGCATCCATTTATCCAAATAGATAACGGAGGGTCCATAAAATGGACCGCCATACTTGTACCTATGATACGAAATAACATGGCCTAGTGACAAATTGGACATCTTTGAATCAGTATGGCGGCTTCTTAGAGACACCGGAACAGTATGGTGTGATCATCGGCAATGGAAATCAATTTTCTACCATTGGAGCAAAACATTAGCTTTGAGCTCGTAATACAAACATTAAAAAATATCACTTTGAATTCAGTATGACGTACAGTTTGAGACGCCACATTGGTATGGCATACACTCCTTCACACTTTGGATATCTAACGAACAATTTACAACAAGAATTAGCCATGCACTTATTCCCCAATGGCATATTTTTTTCAACTCATTCAAAAAATTGTGCAGCGCAACGCCGACACCTACAGGCCGCCGTACTTGCGTTTCCCTGTTCCTCATAACACCGGTTAACTTCTCAAAACGTTGTAGCTTTGAGCTTATCATACGTCGTTTTCCTTGCTGGCTCCCGGTCTAGGTGGTTTAAGAGAGTCTTTGGGATATCGGGAGATAATGCGGTTTGGAATGGATGCATTTTTGTTTAGATTAAATATTTGTCCACTTGTACAAGACGGAAGAAGAGTGAAAAATCTGTTGCTCATCTATTGAATCTATTCATTAATGGGAGGAATTTTTAATCCTCTGAATATTTGCTTATTTAGAATAAACCATGGGGTTTGTACGGCTTTTCTTAAGTTCTTGTTTTGGATGATTTGTACTTTCTTCAGATGTGCGTTTGCTAAATTGTTCAAAATTTGACAAGCGTAAGTTAGTGAGGAACGTACTATCGTTTTGTAGATCGATAGTGCGCATTCGAGACGAAGCGATGACTTGCTATTTATTAAGGGGTAAAGCTAGTTGATTTTGCATATGTTTTGTTTGTTATTTCTTAAATGTGGTTTTCCCATGTTAATTTTTGATCTAGTAATACCCCAGATATTTAACGGGAGTTTCATTACGAAGTCATGGAATTGCAGAATTATTTATTTTAATTTGTCGTGGTTGATGTATTTTCTTATTGAGAATATTTTAGTATGTGATTTGTGAAGGTTTATGGCAATCCTTCATTTCATTGACCATTTCATTGACCTCAAATTCGTTTAAGTCCGACTGAAGATTTTTGTATGCGTTGGTAATATTTGAGATTGCGTTAAATAATATTGTATCATCCGCGTAAAGTGCTATTTCTGAGTATGTCAGTTCTGGGTAGTCAGCTATATACATGTTTAACAATAAAGGAGAAAGTGGGGAACCTTGTGGCACGCCGGCTTTGATTATGTGTACTCTTGATTTAATGCTGTTGATACTAACTTTGAAATCCCTCTCTAATAAGGAGCTTTTAATGATCTTTTGGAGATAATCGGGAATTCTTAAAGTTTGTAATTTGCAAAGAAGTCTAAGATGCCACACTTTATCAAAGACTTGTGAAATGTCGAGAAAAATTGCAGCTGTATACATGCGGTTGTGGAATCCTTCAGCGATGTACCCCATTACTCTTAACATCTGATGGCTCATGGAGTGGTTTGGACAAAATCCGAACTGCGTATTAAGTAGCGCATTGGTTTCGGTGAGAAATTTGAATAGACGGGATTTTATGTTTTTCAAATATTTTGGCAAAGGTCGGTAACAAACTCATTGGTCTATAGGCATTAGGGTCTTGTGAATTTTTATTCGGTTTGGATATTGGGATTATAATAGCAGTTTTCCAGGTCTTTGGATAATATCCTAATCTTAAACATGCATTGGAGAGAGCTGTTAATGCTGTAATCGCATTTCGAGGTAATTCTTTCATCATTTTGTTATTTATTAAGACATGGCCTGCTGATTTTCTCGGTTTTAATGCCTTAATGATTTTATACGTCTCGGACAAAGCAATAAATTTAGTTTTTGTTGGGACGGAATACTGCGGTGTTGATAAATGTTCTTCCACTTTTAATTGGAAATCAAGGTCGGTTATTGGGTTATTTATAAATATTTTTTCAAATTTTTCCGCTAAAGTTTCTGCTTCTTCGAAATCCGTCGTTGCTAGTCCTGTGCTAGATGATAACTGGGGGTTGAAAGATTTTTCCTTTGTAATCATTTTAACTGTATTCCACATTGTCCTAGAGTTTGGAGGATGCTGCCTAGAAAGTTTTGAAAACGTGTACCTCTAACTTTATAATAATTGTTTCTATTATGTTTGATAACGGGGATTGTATCAATGTATGTTTGATTTTCCTATTGATGAGAATTGCTATACCACCTGATGCTATTAGAAAAATTCTATCACTGCGATTGAATAAATACTAGGGGATTGAAAATCTTTCTCTCGCCTTTAAATGTGTTTCTGAAATACATGCAACATCTACGTCATAGACTTGTAGAAAGTGTCTTAATTGGTTCTCTTGGCACTTTACGCCATTTGCATTCCAATTGAGAAGTTTAAAGTTTTCTATTTTATTTTGTGCAATTAATATGCATAGAAATGTCTTTCACCAATCTGTGTAACTGAGGAATGTTTGCATTGTTTATAATTGTTTCAATTAGATTTTCGTTGGAGGAAAATGGAGGAAAATTCTTGTTATCTGGCCTAGGCGGTTGGCTAGTGCGATAAGCTAAAGAATGAAAGTGCGTTGGGTTAAGCGGTAGAGGAGGAAACTCTTGAGGGGCATAGTGATAAGGTTGAGCGTTCTGATTCGGTTGGTGATTGGAGTAGTGCCTATTGGCGTTTTTTAATTTGATAATTTATGATTAGCCTGATACGCGTTATATTCTTTAATCGCTTCTTTGAAAGTTTTGCGGTATTTATAGTTAACCGTGTGCTCCCTACCGCAATTACAACACTTTGGTACATTGTTCTCTTTAGGTTTACCACATTGCGAGTAGTGATGAATGTCTGAACCAAGGCCCCAATCCAATAGTAATGGCCATCCTTCCCCGTTGCAAATTGAAGCTTGCGCTGGCAACCATGATGGGGGCAAATTTACGCGCCTAATTCAAATACTTCAACATTTTACAGACTTTTTCGCATTTCCATAGGTCGGAATACGTAGAGTGGAAGATGCATTAAAATACTAACTCATTGTTTAAAGTAAAATATGCAAAATTAAAATTCATACGTCAAAGTTTTATGTGTTTCTGAGATATCATATGTCTTTATCATATAACTTAATAAAGTATTAAATATCACTGTTGTTTAAATCGTGGTGCCTATGTAGTTCTGGGCACGTTTGAAAGCAAAATATAAGCGTAATAGCTTCTATTAGCAAATATATTGCTCTAAAAATGGATGTGTATATACTCCATGATGTCCAGTCGGTGGTAAGTTCATATTATATTAAAGCCATTGAAGTTATTTGCTTGAAAATACATGATTTTTATAGGTTTGGGATATTTTTCCTCACAAAATATCATATTGTAGATGTCGGGGAATTTCTTTCGGAAACTTTAGTATTTCTAAAGTGTAATCTAATCTTCCATTCTGTTAAAAATTGTATTTTTTGACTTACTCTGATTTTTTTCAGTAAAAGTGTACTTTACATTACGGTTAAATTTTTAGAATTCTTTAATTAATTATATACATTAAATTAGTTATGTTTGTTACGCTTTCAATATATAAGAAAGTTTGGTATGGAGAATGCAGATTCCTGAGGTAAACGGTGATGTGAATACTCGTCTATCTTGTTCAGATGTGCTTGGAGGTGTTGTGAAGCTCGAATTGGGACCTCATTGGCAGCTACGATAGCTGTTCCATCATAGTGCATTCTGTTGTTGGTAGGTCAGAAGTATATAATACATACAGTATTGGTCCAAGGACACTTCCTTGTGGGACACCAGCGCTCATTGGTTTAAAGTCAGAGAAAACTTTATGGTATTTAATTTGGAAAAAAGCGATTGGATGGGTATGATTTTAAAAATGACATAAAATTAGTGTGGGAGTAGATGTTTGATTTTGAATAATACATCTTCGTGCCCAGTGCAGGAGCTAGACAATTTTGGGCCCGGGGCAATGCTGAAACGTAACGACATAAATGTAACTTCATTTTCTGTGCACGTCTTCTAGAATTCAGTGGGAAATACAATTATTCAAATTATCGTTTCCATGTTGTCGCGGCAGGAAGTATTATTCCGAAGGACGACATGGTTAAGAGCCAAAATTTATTGCTTATTTATCCTTGAAAATAGATTTTATTTCATGGGAGGGTTTTTTTCAACATTTAAGTAGTATATGACTTTTTTAGATGACAGAATTTTGAAAATGTGCACACAATTCACTTTTTCCCATAGCACGTCATACGCAATTTTAACTGTTTTTTGACGTAAAAATAAATAAAATAAAACGTAGCCCCTCCCCCCGGCAAAAATTGAAAGTGTGAAACTTGTATCGAGAAACTATGAGTTATTTTATTTCAACAAATAACAAATATTATGGTTACCCCAGAAAAAGTTTTTGGGTATAAATTTTAAATAATATTTTTAAGAAAACAATTTAGCGATCAAATAGTACAATTTCCACGGTGAGCTTAAAACGCTAAAACTTTTTGTTGTATTTAGTTAGTTTTCAATAAAATCACTTGTTAAAAATATGAAATAATAAATACGAATCTCAGTAGAACCTATTTTAATTTTAGCGTCATTCGATTCCTTTCATAGAGTCCTAACTTGTAAGTAATGACTATCATTAACTATTGAGGTAAAAAATTAATTGAAAATTTTATAAAATATCAGACTATTGTACCGCAACTTATAAAATTATGATAACGGTTTTCTCTAGTTCTAATTTCATTTTCAATTTTTTACTATTTTTCCCCATCATCCCTTGACTTGCGGGGCCCTGAGCGTTCGCCAGTTCTACCCATGCCTAACGCTGGCACTGTTCGTGCCCAGTGGCGAATTCTCCGATACACCGCGTATACCGCCGGTATTCCTAGTAATTAGAAGTGTAAAATAAATATTTCGTAAGTTTGGTAATCCTCTAAAAAGTTATCGAGTTTTTGAGCTTTAAAACAGATGCGTAAAAATAACTCTGTTATGCTACCGAGAGCCAGTCAGTCTTCCGCATCCGTAAGCGATATGAAGTGCGGTAGAGTGAGATGTTTCAAACAGTTCTTAATGCTGTCCAGAGAATTCGCTCGTGCAGGCGAAGGCACCGTATGCCGGCCGCGATAACCAAGAGCTTCTCATGTTTCAAGCGCAGGGAGAGAGGAGAATGCGCGTCTGGACGGTCGGTAGGCACCGCAAAATATTGCGGTGAACAGTCCTTCTCTGGCCGTTCGTAAGTTACGCTTCTATCAAGTTTTTGAGAAAATGGAGTGTGTTAATGATCCAGAAGTTAGTGGTTTGTGTAATTGTCTTATAGAACAATTATTGAAGATGGGATTTCATAATATTGGGATTTCAGAAAAGCTCAAAATAAAAGACAACGGTAGAGGTAGCTTCCATAAAGTGCGGTATACGTAAAATAATGTCCAGGATTCGCAACTGTTTGTGCCAAACTTTATCAAATTCTTACAGTATGTCCAAGAAAGCGGCAGAAGAAAATTTCTTTTCTTCAAGACTTTGAGATATTTTGTTTACAATTCGGTGCGTCTGATCTATCGTAGAATGATAACAGCCGTTTATTCGGGTGATAAACCGTCCAGATGTTCGGTAGTGTAGATTACATATCCCGAAATAGGAAGACAGCTTTTTTCTCAATAGTGGGTTTCTGTTATAAGTATGACATCTACGTCTTAATTCTTGAGATTTGCAATCAACGCCTGCGATGCTGGAGTATAGTATTTGCTTTCCAATGTATCATTTTTATATTCCATGTCGTTTTAATGCATTTTTGGATATCAATGTAGTAATTAAATTATAGAGGGTTCTTATTTGCTCGGATTGTTGTTTCAAAATGTTTTTGAAGCAATGGAAGGCTTTATCAATGACTTGACTGGGATCTTCTTGGTCGTTTGTAGAGCCGGAGTAAGGATAGTTTCTTGCATTTCATGCTTGTGGGGAATTTTGATTATGAATTTCATTTTCATGAAGTTGCTCATGGCTTTCTGCGGATTGTGAATTAGGATGGGAAAAGTTGTTATTTTGAACGGAGTATTTGAGAAGGAGAAGAAAATCTAAATTATTTGGAACTATTTGCTTCTCTTTGGATTTTTTTAAAATTAAACGTACTACATACATTCTTTACATACAAATTAAACGTATACGTTCGTATGAAGCCACTATTCACCACCTCGCACCGCTTCAGCTTGCCCATGTGCGACCCTTTCAGGATTTTAAGGAGAAATGAGTGAGGAGTCAGAGGAATTTGCCCGTGCCCGTAGGAGGCCCCACCTCAGGCGGACAAATAGATCGTGGGGACGCGGTTTGACTCGCCTGTTGTAATCTCTTGAAGACGCTACTATTTGGGAATATCACTTACAATATCTCGACTCTAATTCAGACATCCGTTTCTTACGAATTCCAGCTAGTCCCAAACAAACTTGCGTATATAGTGCCTCTTCCTCTGAACCTACTCCCGTTTTTCCCATTTCCACTACCAATTCATCTACACCTGATACCACATCTTCCTCACAACCTGTCACTTCCGGGACACACTACAACCTTTAACCACGCACCCGAGATAAAAATGGAGTAAATATATAGCAATTACAGTCAGATGAAGCAGAAAAACATTCGTGTAGGTACTTGCAAAAAATAAACATTCTTCACCATAATGTTCAATCCCTTTCAAGTAAAACTGAGTTTATCGCAGCTCTACAGAGCGATCTAAATCAAATGGATGTTCTTTGCTTTTACAGAACATTGGTTATCTCCTAATGAACTTAGCATTTTCCAAATTCCAAACTTTTACTTTTATTGCAGAGAGAGAGAGAGAATCGCATAAAGGTCCTACGTATGGTTCCTGTATTTACGTTAGAAATAATATTGATTCTATCCCCTTGGCGGAATTAAATGTGTATTCCATTGACAATATTTTCGAAATTTCTGTTGTACATCTTGCTTCACTAAAAGTGATAATACATCTACAGACCTCCAACAAAGAGAACTGCAGATTATATTTTGTTCGTAGAAAACCTGGAGATAACACTTAACAAAGTCAGCAATTGCTCTTTTGAATCCATTGTTGTATGCGGAGATTTTAACATTGATTTTCTGGTCGAATCTTGCGAGAAAGAAAAGTTTCTCAATTTAATTAATTCCTTCAATTTAGACATTACAATTAATGTACCTACACGGATCACACAAAATTCGATGAAGGCAATTGATCAAATTATAATTAACAAAACTACTCGATATGAAGTTGAAACAAAAGATTTAGGATACAGTGACCACGATGCACAAATTCTTACCATTATAAGAAATGTGATCACTGACACAATAAATAATACACGTATGACTAGATTGTTTACAAAAAGTAAAATAAAATTATTCATTGATTACTTGATGCAGGAGTCATGGGAAGCGGTTTATAATGCTGTTGATACAAACGACAAATATAATTCTTTTTTTCAACTCTTTCATTTCATTTTAACACTTGCTTTCCTCTTCAAAAACGAAAATTAAATATTTCACGGGAAAGCAATTCTTGGATAACACAAGGGATTAGGACATCTTGTAAAAACAAGCGAATTCTTTCTTTCATTTCTAAACGTCATAACGTATCTCAAGATTTCCTTGTCTACTTTAAAAAATACAAAACATTGTTACGAAAAGTCATAAGGCGGGCTAAAATCATGAAACACGATAAGGATATTTTGAACTCAAGTAACCAAACAAAAGCAATGTGGAATATAATAAAAAATACGACCAAATCAACTAGAAATCCTGTAGGGAATGTTGTTTTAAAATATAACGATATAAATGTCAACGACCCGGCAACAGTGGCTAGTGTAGCGTCGTGTCGCTAAAACCAACGTGGGCACGCAGCGTGGTGCCCACCGGATGCAAAGACAATGGCAGAAGCTATGACACACGGTTTTTTTTCCGACGGGGTGTGCAGGCGTTAGGGCGGAGGCAATGGAGGCGGCGGGCAGCGTCGCGAGGACTATTTAAGGGCTGTGGAACAATAGCTCTTCCTTCTTTGAGACAGCGGCATAGGCAGCGTAGGTCGTCCGTGAGTGGTGCGTGCGTGCGCGCTGGAAGGAGCCGGCAGTTACTGTCGTGACTAGTGAGACATGTAGTCGGTCTCAGGTCAGGCGGTACTACGCACGGCGAAACATTATGTAGTATGTTCGGTGTGGTAGCCGTTGTAAATATCTCTCCTAGCAGTGGGGTCTATTTAGTTAGTTAATTGTATACAGTCCATTGGTTATTTGTGACTACGGTCTTAATTGTAAATAAACCTGCTGATATTACAACCCACTCTCGTGTGTGTACTGATTACACCCGTATGACGCCACACTAGTCTCTTTAACTAATACTTTTCGAGAATTGCTGCCGATCTCACTAGGGTCTTCAGGCACAAAATTCAATAATAGACAGTTCACCCAAAATTTTAGACACAATGTTCGTTTCCGAAACTTCTTCCTATGAAATTCTCAAAATAATCGGTAAACTAAAAAATAAATATTCTTCCGGTTCAGATGAATTCCCAGATGCTTTGTTAAAGACCTGTGCGTATGCCATTATACACTCGTTAACTCACATATTTAATTCATCGTTATGCACCGGAACGTTTCCAGATATTTTCAAAACAGCTAAATTAAGTCGCTCTTCAAAAAAGGCAACAAAAATGAAATTCGAAATTATCGGCCCATTTCTCTTCTATCAGTATTTTCAAAAATATTAGAGAGACTTTTTTACGTACGAATGGAAACCTTTCTCAGTAAACACGACCCGCTTTCAGATTGCCAACATGGATTTTTAAAATCAAAATCAACGGAAACAGCTATATTTTCTTTTCTTAAAGATGTCGCCTCATCATTGGATCAAAACGAGGCACCTACTGGATTATTCTTAGATCTCTCAAAAGCTTTTGACGTCATTGATCATGACATTTTACTTTCAAAATTACCTTCATATAGAATCCGTGGTATTGCTCTAGATTGGTTATGTTCGTACCATAAACAACGATCTCAGAGAGAGGGAATTCCTTACCGGAATGATGGAACATTATGTACGCACCTTTCCGACTCTTTGCCCATTGCACGTGGAGTTCCTCAAGGATCGATTTTAGGCCCTATTCTGTTCCTACTTTACGTAAACGATATGCCCTCGACGATTCGAAAGGGAAGAACGGTTCTCTTTGCAGATGATACGAACATCCTTTGCAATAAAGAAACCATAAATAGTAAAATATCAAATGTTTCAAATTGGTTCCGAAATAACAAATTAATAGTAAACGAAAAGAAAACGGTTTTAATGCAGTTTTCCATTTCAAATAAACAATTCTGTACTCCATTGAAAATGAACGGTGTACCATTGACTGATGTTAAAGTAACAAAATTTTTAAGTCTCTCAATTCAGTCAAACCTTAAATGGGACGTCCATTTAAATGAATTTAACACAAAATTAAGGAATTTTACCATTACCTTGTCTGTTTATTTACGAATCAGTGGTTTTTGTCAAAAATGACTTGCTTAAGGGTGGGAATATATTTTCAGAAAATGCCGATGTCTATTACTATAACACTCGACGTAGAAATCATATTCATCAGGTGACAGTATCAACAGCTCATTACAAAAAATTCACATACAATACATGTACATTATTTTACACCACTTTGCCAGATGACATTAAACGATTAAATTCAATAGAAAAGTTTAAATCCCAAGTGAAATCGTTTCTGCTGCATAACTGTTTCTATGCAATTAGAGACTATACTGAGCATCACAAGAATTAGTAATGTAGTAATGTAGATTTAACTTTTGTACAGTTAAGTTTAGGCATTTTAAATTTAGGCAATTAGAAATTTTACAAGAGTTCGCTGTTTCTTGGAGCACGGTTACATAATTTTCTCTTCTTACGAAGTATTTTTAAGGCGTGAAAATAAAAAGAAAAAAATAGTTAATCATGTAGAGACAGTACCTTCTAAAATGGATATTCGAATACACACAGCTAAACGAATATTTAGAATTTAATTTTTCCCACAAAAATGTTTTAGAGAAAATTCAAGCGCCAAGAATGCAAGAATGAAAGGAAACGCTGGGACGGCTGAAAACATTGTACTTCAAAGGCATGGTAAATGAGTTGGGATGTACCGCCAATTTTCATATGAAAATGAAGTGCATGGAACAGTAGAATGTGGCTGCAGAATAAAGGGTTAGCCTTTTGAAGAAGATGATTAAGAATTTAAATCAGTAACGATTTTTTTCACAACTCAATAACAAGATGTCATTTGACTATTATTCATTTTTCTTGAGTTAAAAGTCTTTTTCCACATTCCGTGTGAATCTCCAGGTTTACAAAAGAAAAGATAATCGATTTAAATTATGTTATTAAAAAGTAAAATATAACTTAAGTGAAATACACTGGAGGACCCGCGAGGAAGCTAATAAAACTTCAGCCAAAAGATGTTGCAGAAAGCGATATCATAAACTCATAAATACAGCTTTTACTGTTCATTAATTTTAACGATCACAAAAAGTATTTACTAATTTTCTCCAGACACGAAAGTCATTTAATATTCAATTGAATGCATTACAAATAATTACAAATCAATAAATAGAAATAATTTAAAATTCAGCATAAATAAAAAAAAATTTTATCAGATAACGAAGTTAGATGAACACTAGACCTACAAATCTCCAAAGCAAAATATGGCTGCGTCATTGCAAATATTAAATGACAAACAGAATGAACTGCTTTTTTTTAAAAAATAATGAAAATGTTTAAAAGAATATATTAAATTTAAAATAGCTACAACTATTCATACACCCTCGCATTATTTATATCAGGTACTACGTAATAGTATTATAAAACCTGAACCTGCAAAAGTGTAGCCAACCAGCATTTGTTTTTCGACGCTAGCATTCGAACTCAGGTCAGAACGCTATTCATGCACATCTACACTACCAGCTACACAGGTAAACACATTTCCCGGCGCATTAAAATCAAAGTTGAATTTGCAACATTAAGAAAGTAGAGGTTTCCATATATATTACTTCAATTTTTAGTCAAGTGTTGTTTCATGCGAACGTCAGTGCAGTTTAGGGCGCCCCGAGTGAGCCATGGTTCAGTGTGATCGTGCGAATGGAACATGCGCGTCTTTGGACTGGTGCTTCCTAGCGGTCGAATGGAGCAAGAAAGCTGCCCTGAGTGCGCACTGGGTGCGCACCAGTGCGGCGAATGGAAAACGCTATTAATCACGCTTCGAAAATCACTCCGATTCTTCCCACTTCAGCAGACTTCTCAACAGTTCTTCAGAAAAACTAACAGATTTCTCAACCAATCTGCTTCAGAGATCTTAGCCGACTGCTCTCTTTCGGAAATATTAACCAACTCCCGTCTTTCAACGGAAAAAAATCTTGGCCGTTATTTCCCTCGCTTTTTCCTCGGGAGCCATTGGCGAAATTTAGTTACTCATCTTATCTTACGACTTTAATATTGGTCAGCGTCGGTTCCGCTCGGCTTAACCGATGACGACCTGTGGCGGTGAGGTTGCCAACGCGCCACATTCAACTTGGCGGACCGCCTGAACCAACGTTCAACTCGCTGTCTCCAGTTCTTAATGCGTGTGGGGGGGGCATATATTCGGCTTCGGCTCAATACATGCACACAAACACAAGATTTATCAACATCCAGAGCCCGGCAATAAGAATTTTTCTACCGAAAATTCGCCGTTTTCAGGCGCACGATTACTATACTTTCTCGACTCACGAAGTAAGTGCGGGAAAGTAAAAATTGTAACCAGTATTGTCGGAAGACTTCGAAAAGGTTCAGGCTTTAGCATTTATTCAAAATACATATAAATGAACAAAATTGGATCTGTGCTGTTTTTATTAGCGAATTTTGACTTACTCGACCAAAAAAATAAAACATTGGAGCCGTCTTTAATTTTTTTTAAATTGACATCGCCTCAAGCAAAATTACACAAATACTATTCATATTTTTAAAAAATGTACATGATCTTTTTAACGATCAAATATTTTAGAATATCTTATTAATAAAACAAATCTTTATCATCAATATCCTAACGAATATTGCGTCATCTGCCGGCGGCCACCACGAACTACCTGTACGCGCGGTTTGCGTCATCGGCCGGCGGCCCTCGAACTAGCGAGTCCCAGATTGTTCTTGGCGCTAATCGCAAAGTCCAGAAAATTCTCGACTGCGCCCGTCGAGTATAAATACGCGGCGGCCGGCCACCGTGAGTCTGAAGTGCAAGCTGAGCTGTGAAGTGTGTGCATCGCGGTGAATAGCAGTGCAGTGATTGTGCTCAGTGACGTGAACCGTGGCCGGCGCCGTGAACTATCAAGGATGTCAAGTTCGGTCATATCGATCGGGGAATGTCGATTTTGGAGAAAATGGTGTGAACGATTAGGTGCTAGTGTTGACCGTCGACGGACAGAGAGAATTAATATTTGTCGTAAACCGATTTTTTTGGTGTCAAGGACATACACAACGTGAATTGTGACTAAACAACGTATTAGAGGGATTAATTTACTACATTTAGGTGCAAGATTTATCCAGTTTTTCGAAACGAGAAACACACAATTTGAGTTTTTATGTCGAAAAAGTCTCTGCTGCAGCATTACAATTGTGTCTCTTTAATTCGTAAGTGCGTAATAGACGAGAAAGTAAAAATTTCGATAATGTATATACTGTGTATTATCAGCAGGGTACACATTAGATGCGGAGTTCATCATGCGACAGGAACTCACTCAATATGAGGTAATTATCTGCATCGAAAAAAGACTGCTACTGTTTGGAAAAGTAAAATAAAGGTATACTTCTCAGATCAATACTTTCAGTATGTGAATCCACGTGATGAAGTGCAAACACGGAAATGAAGTCGAGCTCAACAAAAACTTACAACGTAGATCTTCAAACTCAGCAATACCTATCCCAGGGGGACGCTTCAGCAATATGAAATTATGGTAGTCACATGACCTGTAATTACGGAGCGGCACATGCTCTTGGGAGAAGATATTTCGTGGAATCATAAAATCAATTCTAGAAGTATTTCCTTACTTGCCCACATCCTCACAAAAAGCCCACATCCTCGTAATATTAAATGTACTTATTGTTTTATGTTTTATATGGTTAAAAAGCAATGTTATGAAATATTGTTATGAGATCAAATATGTATATTTTATTACAATATAAAATTGTAAAAGATTTTGATCACTTATGATGCTGTTGCACATCGATCTAATATAAAAATAAATTAAATTAAAATTCTACGAGTAATTGTGCGTAACTCATTTCTTTAGTAGTATTATAGAACTCAATACGTGCGGTCACTTTGCTTCTCGAAAATTTACTATTGCAGATCTGTCATAGACATTTTGTCGACATTTTTGAAATAGTCAAACAATTAGTACAAAAAATAAAAAGGAGGAAAATAAACTTAGGTTTTCTAGACGCCAATGAAATTGAGAGACAAGGATGTCATATGGTAACGAAGGTATGGAAAAGTTTATTATTATCATTTATTTCATTATTCTGTACATCAGTACGTAGGAAAGAACAATACATACTTATTCGAACTGTTTAATGTTATAGTTTGAAAATATTTCATTTGGTATACTGCTAAGGATTAAAATACGTGTTATTTATTTCTTTTTCTTCGGTCTCTCACGTTTTACTTCTTTTTTTTAGTTAACGAAATCAGACATCGACAACTTTTCAACCTCAAATTGAGACCAGTAACATTCCAATTGAGATTAATCAAAATCAAATTAACAATAAAATATTCAAATAGAGACTAAACATTTTCAAATTGTAATCTTAAAATTGAGACCAAGAACATTCAAGTTGAGATTAGAGAAGAGTATTTAGAAAATAAATTTGCAATTTTAAAACTTTAGAACAATTATTAGCTTATTGGAATATTGAAACAAAAGAAAAACGTTTGGAGCATTAAGTTCAAAATTAAATTTACGATACAGAAATAAACTGGACGACGTTAATAATAGAGTAAATATATTAACAAAATATTGGCAGTTTACACTTTGTAAGAAATAATTAGCGCGACAGAAGAGTTAACATGGTCATGAGGTAATAGCATCTGGAACAAAGCTTTGGATATGCACTACATGCCTCGTGGAATTAATTATATTCATTGAGCGAATAGTATTATATGCATTCTTACCGCCAAAGACCAAACGCAGTTTGGGAAATATTTGTTCTCTCCTGCCTAGCTAAAATATTCGTCAATCTGTGCCATAAGATCTTGGTTACAAGTTGCTTTAAAACTGAACAAGGGAACTTCGTGAAAGTGATATCGGGCTATGCGGCCTTTCACTTCATTAGGCGATTGTTACTAAATTCTTCCTTAGGGAAATTTTCGCGAAACGAGGATTATAATGACAACCATTATTTACTACCGGAAAGTGGTCATTCTCCATTACGCATTTTGCACACTATAATATTTTTCTTTGAAAATGAAAAAAATATTCGAGGAGATCCATTTACAAGAATAAACTCAATATCTCGGAATTTTGAGGTTAAACATTTTATTCAAATATTCGAACGTCAGAAAAAGCGTGGGAAATCAGGTTGTTCTATTCTCGATGTGGTTCCTCGTCGGGTTCCCTTCATCCATTAGGTAGGTGTTCAGATACCTTCTGCTGCATATATAATTATTTATGAAATTTGATTCATTTGATACTAGAAATCCTGGACGCTCTAGATTCCTCTCCTTCTACTAATGTGATTAGATGTATTTTATATTATAGTTTACAAAGTGTTCTAGTTTTACGAAGTGTCGCTATTGATCTTAGTTATAATTTCAAATAAAGTTCGCAATGCATTAGATTGTTGAGAATCGTCTACGTCTGCTTGTGGTATTCAATGGAATATACATAAAACATACGACAAAATATTACAGAAAAAATGAAACGATAATAATATGCAAATTATATACCTGATTTTTCCTTTTATTAAAAATCTGTCTTTTTTAATTACAAAACACCACTTATAGAATCGATCATGAAAAATAAACAAATTGTTTTCCTTTTTTAATAAGACACTGAAGATTAGTTTCTTATTAACGATGGCACATTTTTTAGAATAAATTAGTTTAGTTCTTAGGCATTAATTAAAGGGAATACATTTTTGGATTGTGAGAGCTTGGGAATCTGCTCACTTCATGATTTTTGTCTAGCAGATGGAGCATTGTTTCGGTTGTTATGGTAACGTCGCGAGTGATATACAAGTAGCGATATATGTGTTGGTCGTGCGAAGAAGTTGGGAGCACAATGTTTTAAGTGACAGGAGCCAAGGGTTTCTTCCCGTGACGCATTTACTAGTTCAGACAATCAACATGTACACCATCATACATGTGCACGAACATCAACACACACAACATATTTACATTCACATCAGTTGTGAATGTAAATATACTGCCGGTGACACGATTACGATCAGTACGATCGAATAAGCGAAAAATATTCATTATTACCCTTACGAAGAACGTAAAACATGTTTTATGACTACTGACCTGTTTACATTAGTCGAAAATTCATATTTTTACCAATAATAGTATCAAATAAAAGCGAACGTCTTGAAAGGGGTCGTAATACATTTTAAGTGTATGCATAGAAAATGTTATTCGTGTAGACGAGTCAAGAGACTTTTAAACTAATTAGAGACCTTGAGCACGACTTCTCCCATCTGCGCAATTGCGGAGTAACTGAGTCAATATTATATTACACAGAAACGCTCCCATTTTTTCAGGAAGTCCCTTGGGTATGTTTTCAGCCTGATGAGCATCTTTGGTCGTTTTTCAACACACTCCATCAACGCTAAATGATTACTTCCGAACAATTGGAGAAATTACATTCGAAAAATTCACTGGAAGTCCACGTCTCCCTTCACACTGGAGAATATTATTGCCACAATAACCGAGCGAAGTGGTTCAGGGCATAGCGCGCTGACTTCGCATTCGGGAGGCCCGGGTTCAATCCCTGTGTCGGTTATCCTGACCGGGGTTTTCGTAGTTTCCCTCGGTCATTCAGGCGAATGCAGATGGTTCTTCGGAAAGGCCACAACCACGAAACCGGCGTCGCTGACCAAATTCTTTAATTACGTGAAGTCAGGATGGCTAAGCGAATTCGGGACATCCCGGGTTTCTGGTAGATTGACCGACTAGGAACACCGAGATCTAAACGCGTGGAGGCCACTTGCTCTTTACGGGACCTATAATGGCTAAATACAAGTACAAGTACAAAAACCAAGAAAGAGCAAGTGCTCGGTGAAGTTAGAACATAGTTTTGTGCCTTTCAAACATCACAAGGAGTAGTAAAGCATTGAACTGTCTTAAGAAATGAATAAGTACCTGAAAAGAATGACCCCGTGTAAAAGAAGCCGTACGCCGTACGTTATCTTATCCCTTCTGATTTTGACGCGTTCAGGGCTTGATAGAATTAATAAGGCATAAGAATAAATGTCATATCGATACCAGTGCAGTCCATCACTTTGATTTATTTGGTAAACAAGAGAATACAACAGGGATTGCTCTAATTCGCAAAAGGATATATAATAATCCAAATAAATTAAAAATCTCAGTCTGCGTAACATCATGTGAGCTTCGTGGTCGCGCCACACTATATTACTGACATAAAATGAAGGCGGCCTTCTTTGATCAACGTCCCCCGCCCTTCACTCTCTCGGTCCACTTCCTCTCCTCTTTGAGCGAACCAACAGCAATCGTCCCGTCGCACGGTGTGTAATTTCGGCCATCTAGGTGGACATAATTCAATTTTCCAAAGTACTCAAATGAATTAAGTTGGGTATTTATTTGATTTTAGAATGTCCATAGTGTATGAATTGGGTATTGTTTTTCTTCTGCATCGCTTGAGGCGGCAGTAGAACAAGTTCAAACTTGCACGATCTCGCGCTGACACCGCGCGGCTCTGTCAATCGCATTTCAGTACATCTCGTGTTGGAGACCAGTGCTCATCGCCTTCTACTCACAGAGAGATAGTGATTAAGTAATTGTGTTTTTGGGTGTTTCTTCTTTTTATTAGTGCCTAAAGATAAGCAAAAAGTGTTTGCGATTGCTCGTGGGGGTCTTTTGAAAAAGTAAGTAATTTTAGTTCTACTTTCGCGCCATTTTACAAATGTATCTAGACTTTTAATACAGAGTTTACAGGAGTTGACGTTTGTGACTATGTAGGTATTAAACCTTATTCATTTGGCTATTGGAATCATGAAAGATCAGCTGCGCATACCTGCGCACTCACGAGTTTTAAATTTTTTTTCGCAGTGGAGCGCTTGATTTCACGCAGGACGCTATTTCATGTATGGTGTGAAAGCTCCACGGAAGCAAGGTATGACGCCGTGCTATCGTATGTTTTACACGAATTAGGTGAGGAAATTATTACCGACACTTCAATCATGCCCATAAAAATTCAAATTAAAATTTTTTGCCAGTTTATCACCAGAAAATGGAAAAAATGTGCGAGGCACAAACAGCGTTTTCTAGAAAATTACTCATCGTGGCTGAAGGAAGACATCAAATTTTCAATAAATTTATCAACAATTGCTCCAAGGACATCACAATTAGATGATACTACTAGAGGCGTTGGCCGTACAATTATGTCATTTAGTTCGTGTGGCCTAGAGCTAAAGGACGGAGAGTAAAACAGCTCTTATGTTTGTCCACAGAAGAATTGGGAACAGCTACCGGAATAAAATTAAGGAATGAAGGAAAAAGAGATTCTTCGAACATAGTGAAGGAACTTGTACTTGCTTCTCCTAATAGAGGCACAAAAATTAAGAAAGTTCGAAGATCGTTGCATCAGGAACCATCTTTACTCTCTCCAGAACAAGCACTCGCTCTAATGGTGAGTACGAATTTGTCTACTCGGCAATATTCACGAATACGAGAGCAAGCCGAAAAACAAATTGTAAATTATATCCACCGTATTACAGAGTTAAGGAAGCAAAAGTCATGTGCTATCCAGAAGGAGTGAAAGTGACAGAAATATCGGCTGAGATACAGTCAGTTATTTACCATACAATTCGTCGTTTGTGCGAAATCCAAGATATCAGAGAGAAATTTCAACTACAATCTAATGCTATTTTTGAAATTATTATAAAATGGGGTTGCGATGGTTCAGAGCAAAACAAATACAGACATGAAGAAATTCATTGAAGAAAATTACTCAGACGAAAATTTGTTTAGTGTGTCTATGG
>BLKR01011121.1:0-38380 GCA_011170035.1 Teleogryllus occipitalis
TCATACTACATTGAACGCATTCATTTAATTGTTCACTTGCACTTTTGAGAGGAATGTATGGAATATTTTATTTTAGGTGCTAGTGATGTGGATCATGTGCCTGGGAGTGGATCACCGCCCAGCTATTTGCATGCTGGAGAAGGATCTGAAACTCTTCGTTCTGATTTGGGGCCACTACCACCCAACTGGGAGAAAGCATACACAGAAAGAGGAGAAGTCTATTTTATTGAGTAAGTTGAGAGTTATCATAATTTGTGATAAAAATATTGGTCCTTTTTTAAAGTGGAAAGTAATAGTTTGAATACTAGATATATTTCTGAATGTATATTCTTTCTCTAAAATTCTTCTATATGATTGCCTGCATTTATATTTTTGTATTGGAATGAGATTGTCTTTAATATATTTTGAAATCTCGTCCCAATATAAAAGTGTATTGTTCTTGTTATCAATTTATTCCACTTCAAACCAACTTTTGCTTGAAATTTCAGCCATAACTCCGGAACATCCCATTGGTTGGATCCTAGACTTTCCAAGTTTCAAAAGAAATCTTTGGAAGAGTGCTTGGATGATGAACTGCCATATGGCTGGGAGAAAATTGATGATCCCCATTATGGAACATATTACATAGACCATGTGAACAGGAGAACACAGTATGAGAATCCAGTAATACAGGCAAAAAGAGCAGCTCAAGACAATGGAGGTATTAAGTTTTGCTGAATTATTGGCCATTTGTCATATTGACATATACCATATTTCCAATTTTGATGTTTATAGTTGTAAATATCATTTTTTATTTGCAACTATTTTAAACAATAATTAATTGATTTGTTTTGTTTTCGTTTCACAAATACAGTATTGTATACAGTATGCCTCTTGTATCAGATGTTATCACTTTCAAAACATACACAATATAATAAAGGGATTCTGGGGCTAAGATAATGAATAGTGAAACTCCTTGAATTTATCTATGCAAACTACTTCTTGTAATAAGGAATATTTTATTTGAAACTAATAATTTATTTATTATTTACTTATTATTAACACATAGATGTTAGTCTTACTAACTTAGTAACACTTGGCTCCGTATTCAGGGCTGCTACATGAATCACTCTATTATACTGAAACAATCAAGGTTAGGATGGTCTGAGAGACCAATATTTTCAAGGCATAATTTTTTTAAATTATGAACTATCATAGGTTCAAATGTACATGTTTGGCAAATGGCTAATATGGCAACAAATTTTATTTAGGGTCATTAAAAATTCTTTCTGCACCCCTGGTATGTAAGCTTTTTAACAAAGGCCTTTTAATTTTTAATTTCCCCTTTGGCGTTTGAAATGTAACTTGTAATTATAATATTATTGAAAAATAAACACTAACTCCAAAAAATAAAGTTATCCCAAGAGGAAATAAGATAGGCCTGAGGGAAAACGTTCTGCTTGTGCTCATTGCTCCTTATTGGCACCTTTCATGGTTACCTCCAATGAAAAGTTACCATTCATGCTCTCCCTCTTGTACTTGCTGCATTGTCGCATCTTTTGCCTTTGGTAGTTTTAGATTGAATCAATCTACATAAAATGTGTTCTGTGGCTTTTGACATTTCTGACTCAATTTTTCTTCCTGATTACTATCATAACCTGACCTATCAATTCTCTGCATAATACATCAATTCTAATGTCATGCTAATAACACAGGAGTTTGATTGCAGCTATTGTGGGGAAGGGAATGTTAATTTATTTGCATTTCCTAGGAGGATTTTGTGTGGAAGGAATAGTTGGAATTTTGCAGGGTTCAAGTGCTTTAAAGTCTCCTGGGTATAATTTGGTGTCCATTTTTGAAATGATTATCGTATTGTAGTGAAATACAAAATGGTTGGAAAGAGCAAGTTGAAATATCCTTCAAGGGAAATTAGCAAGTTTGATCTTGGTGTTAACATTGTGGTAAGTTTGTTACCTGGGAATGTCACCCTGTAAAACTGAGTACAGAATTTAAGAATGAAATAATGAAGGAATTATGTTAATTATAAAGTTAAAAAATTTGATATTGCAATTAGAACTTACATGTTACTGGTAATTAATTCAGTTTAGAAATTAAAATTATTAGGATTGTGATGATTATGAAGCAACAACTATCTCAAAGTCTAATTATATTTGCTCAAATTATAGAGTAAGCGCAAGCATCGTACAATAGAATAAGATTTTGTGCATATAAAGGAGTTTTGTTGCAAGATGCCCTGAGTTGAGAACCCTGAGTATATATATATTACTCATCAAAACAAAGTGAGCATTTGCCATGGAATTATTTAAGAAAACTTACTTTTCGAAAGCAGATATAGATATTTACTTGTGAGATTCTTTTGCATGAAGTGGAATGAGATTCACCTTATGTTCCCAATTATTATATTCCATCAGATAATCATATTTGGACTGATGAAAGATACTTGTAATATTGTATGAGTGATTCCATGATAATGTCATTATAGATGTGAAATATTAACTGTTATACTAAACCTGTTCCAGAAGATCTGCCTAATTAAAAGTTCTTGGTAGATCAGTACTGTAATGGATGACAATTATTTGAAATATTTGTAAGAAATCATTGGAAAAGTTTTTTTGTTTTTTTTTTAAATTTATTTATTAATTTGCTGGCAGCAGTATCACTGATAATGATCAAATCATACTTTTAATTTGTTTATTTTGAACCCATTTTATAGGGCCAATTTTTTTCTAAACTTTGACTTATATTATTCATTCTTAAGTAGTAACAATTGCTTCTCTGCCTACTAGTATAAATGCTTTTGTGATATTGGTTGCACTGATCATATCAGCTTGAACTCAGAATTACGCACCATTTAAGTGTTTTTGTCTTGGACGTGACAACATTGAGAAAAATTTCTCTGTCTCGTGGTACCAACTTGTGTTCACCTTACTGACTGATTTTTACTTTTGTTCTTATTCAAGAAATTATGTATTTAAGATTCTACTAGACGATTGGTTTTGAAGAAGTAATATTCAGAAAAAATGTTCTTAGTGTTATAGAGTTTTTGTTTGTTTCTTTAATTGCTTCTGGTTAATTGTAATTCATTATTATAATGGTTTACTAACTATTAAAACTAATTAGAAAATATATACTGTGTGTAAAGTTAAAATAAATATGTAGGTGTCCTTGAGACTGAGATTTCTCTCTAATGTCACAAAAAGAAGCCAACAGTTGAATGTTTTACAAAATTGCCGTTAAACTGGGTATATGTATATTGGATAGGGAAAATTAATTTACTGAAGTTTTAATTTTTTCTGTATAAAATACCCTTTTATCTTTTTGGCATGTGAAAAAGCTCTAGAACATATACATGCCAAAACTGATAAAATTGTACCACAAGGTACGCATTGCTCAGATGAATTAATATATCAGCATTTTCATTTTTTCCCTCTCAAATACGTTTCTTATCGACATGTGAAAAGTACTGGGACATTTATGAGCTAAAACTGAAAACTGAATTTTATCATAACTAATTTCATGGCTTGAAGTGATGTTTGGAATTTGACACATTGCTAATGAAGGAAGGCAGTTTCTATTTCAAAATTCAAATAGATTTTTACTAATTTTGATTTCTTTATGGGTTTTGACACTCAATAAAATAAGAACTGTGCTTCTCATTTTAAATTTTCTCTGTGAAATTATGAACCCAGAGCACATGCATATATCAAAGTTATGAGGTAACTTCAAATCTGTACAGTAGTACCAAATTGAGAAAAGTTCTTTGTCAAGACTACTTTTTGTGTATCATTGAGAGTTAAGTAAGAATTCTTACTCTAATAGCAGATGTAAGTTAATTTTTTTGTTGTAACATTTATTGAGAAAGTAGTCAAAAACTTCACAATTTGTATGTTTCTCTTGGAGATTAGATGTTTGCTCTCGTACACACTGTGTAGCTGATCCCTGCAAAATGGTGTTGAAATAGGTTAACCAGTAATAAAAAAAATATAATATTGGGTTTTATTTTCCCTATTTGCAGGTGAGAAAATTGCATGCACAGTTTTAAGATGTCAAACTGTTGTTGGGCATTTTTATATCAGAAATATTGCTATTCATAATCTTTATATCCATATGCACATTGCAGTGTGAAAAAGAAATTAGAAAACTAATATGTTGTTTTAGTTCCTGGTGCAAGTGAAGCAGAAGAAGGTAGCTACCCGCAGTTCTTGAAGCCCCATAACTCATCAGGTCCGCGTTCTAACCCCGGAACTAAACCACCAAATAGTATGTATTTGCTAAATGGATGTAATATATGTCTGGTGTACTCTGTGGGTAAATCTTCTTCTCATTGGTCTTTCTTCTTTTTCTTGAAAGCATGCTGGAAGTTGTGTATGGATATTTATGATAGGAAAATGACGATTATACTACTTGAACCAATTATACTTCATGAAATTTCTGAATAAAATATTACATAAATGCTATCATTCTTAATTCTTCAGACTTCTGTTGACAGTATGTCAACCGTTGTAGGCCAATGTGTAGGACATCTCAAAAATTCGTACCAGGATTTCAAATTTGCAATTGATATATGCCGTAGCTTATGGGTTGTTTTAACTGTCAATGTGGTCTGTGACATATTAGAACCGTCCCACGAGTAATTGTGTGAACAATTTGGTGATTCCTACTACAGAATGTAGTGTGAACTTACTGCCTTTCTCATATGTGTCTCTCCTTCATTTTGTGTTTTTTGTTCGTGGTAGAGTGAAATTTCTGACATTGCATGTTATTGTGATTCAGATTTTTCCCCCTCATTGTAATTCATCAAGTTACCTATTAGGATGATTTGGTGATGCTTCATTATTCCAGATTGTGTCCAGTAATCATTTCGTAACAAATAAAGTTTTTATAATTCCTTAGTAGAATTTGATGAATTTAGTAAGATGAAAGTGTGGATATTGATGTGATTTCTGACCATGAAACAATCTTGAGGTTATATAAGTAGCTGTCTTAACATTGGTGGTGGTGTCGTATATGTTGTGCATTGATGCTTGCTTTTGGTTCATGAAGCTTCTTTTGAGAATTAATAATTCTTGATTATAAACTTATTTTTGCTGTGGATATTGCACCTAATTGTGTCTTACTTTTCTTTTATAGTCAGGTAAAAAATGTATGGTGTCTCCTTAACTTCAATACTTTGCTTTTTTTTATACATCTTGTTCTAAATTTTCCAGTGAAAATCATTTATATGGTATTATGTCATAGGAAATGCATGAATGTTTTGTGTTTTTTTGTTACAGGCTTTGAAAGACGAAACTTTTTTACAAGAAACCCAGAGGAACTTCAAGGTGAAAGACTAAGGACGACTTTGGTAAAATCATCGAGAGGTCTTGGATTTACAATTGTGGGTGGGGATGATACCGAAGAGGAATTTTTGCAGATAAAATCTGTTGTTCCAAATGGTCCAGCATGGCTAGATGGAAAGCTGCAAACTGGTAATTGCATCATTTCACAGTATTTTTCCTTCCCTCAGATGTTTTGCAACTAAAATATCTTTGATGTTTTTCAGGGGATGTATTGGTTTATGTTAATGAGACTTGTGTATTGGGATTTACCCATCATGACATGGTGAGTGTATTCCAGTCTATAACACCAGCTGAAACAGTTACATTGGAAGTGTGTAGAGGCTATCCTCTACCATTTGATCCAAATGATCCAAATACAGAAGTTGTTACCACTGTTGCAGTGAATGCTCCAGGTATCATTATCATTATTATTAGTAGTAGTAGTAGTAGTTGTAGTAGTTGTATTTTCTCAAATTTTTGGTCTGACACAGATACAGTATCAAAGCATAGAAACATTGGCATATTTGAAATCTACAAGATATTATGGAATACCAACATATTAACATAAAGTAACATAGTTGCTACAAATAATAATACAACATTTACTGACAAGTTTTAAAATCTCCATGGACCTCCTGACAAGTGAGCACCTACTGATGATAACAGACTTCTGGAGACCGATGATAATACTCTTCTCCAAGCCTTTGTCTTCCAATGATTTCTGGAGAGTTTGCGGTGTGACGCCAGTTGACATTGCAATTGGAACAGTTTTCACTTCTGAAACACGCCATTGTTCTTTCATGGCGAATGCATTCTCTATCTCTATCTGTTGATTTTTTTTTTTTTTTCCATGTTGTTAGTAATGACAACTGTGAAATCATTAAACAGAATATTCTTGGCAAATTTTTTTTAAGGGGGTAACATTGTGTTGTGCTGAATAATCCTGTCGGTCTGAATACTGCGGTCACAGTATAGTTTATTAGTTTCATTTGCAGGCACAGCTTGGTAGATATTGATAGTATGGTGGATCAGCTTCCCAAGATAGCTGATGTTTCTTTGCAAGTATGGTGTAAATGATCTGGCCCATCTGATTGTGTCTCAACTTTTCATCTGTGCAAGCTAAAGAACTCAAACTGGAGATACTATGCTGAGTGGTTGTCCACAATCATCACTTAGTACTCCTGGATTTTTGATGGCATGTTTAACCCTTTGATTACTTTGGACCTGTTGACACATGGAATATTTCCATGCCTGAATGCCTCTGGATGTGTTAGAGCACACAGCCTGGTTGTCGCTGGGAGTTTCTAGACTTGTAAACGTGTGAGGCCATTTTTCTTATTATGCCATTCGCAAGGGCCAATTAATTCCCAGATGATTTTAGCAGTATCTGTGTGGTTCTGCTAACTAACTTGATATTTTGATGCCATTATGTTTGGATTATTTTGCATTCGAATGAGTTTGGGGTTTTGCTACAATATTGATTCATATTGATTCAGTGGTGAGTTGTAGTTGACATTCACATAATTGAAATTATTGAAGGCGTTGTCATTGTCAACAATATTAATATTGTTAATATTAATATTGTTGACAATGACAACGCCTTCAATAATTTCAATTTTGCTACAATACCAATGTGTATTGTTTGGCTCAATGTTCTCTATGTAGGAATGACCGAAGTTGGTTTCTTATATTCTCTATACATTACTAGTGTGCTTCAAGAAGGGGTGGAAAGTCTTTTCTCTCCAGGGACTGCATCACAAAGAGAAATTTATGGTCACATTGACACTTTCCTGTCCCCGTTTACTTCTCAACCCTGTGAGACGTTGGGAGTCCTTGAAGTTCTGGTAGGTCTTTCATAGCTCATATTTCTTTTGACTGTTTTTATTTGACTTATAGCAGTTGCGTTATTCAAATTTTTCTCTGTGTTGTTCCGGCAGGCTCAGCACAGAAGGGTGCTGACATTTGGAGTGAAAACTGCGGCAGGATATGCACTGTGGAGTGATTTCTGTTTTGCAGGAATCAATCTCATGGTGCAAAGAAATTTGTTTGAATTTTGAACATCTTGATTGAGATTGAGGGGTGTACAATTGTCATCTGTCTGTGGGGTTGAGAAGTACATGCTTTCTCTCCAGGGAACTTTCGCATAGCTATTATATGTTTGGCATGGAGGTTTATCTGCTTTCATTATCACGCCCTCCTGTCTCATGGCAGTTTGACTCTCTGGATCACGCTTTTGGGAGGAGGGAAATGGCAGAAAAGTGCTGTTTCAACCCTTACCAGTCTTTCCATTTCGAGATCGGTTGTGGAATTCTTAAATGGATCAATTTAAGAATTCCCATTGAGAAGGTGATAATGGCGTAGCATGTGAACTGATGGCAGCTGTGAGGTTTCAAGAGTTGAGGGAAGTTTTTGATAATGTCTTGAGTTAGTTGGCAAGCTCAGATTTTAGAAGGTCAGGTTTCCTATTCAATTGATGTTGTGCAATCGTATCCCTTTGTTGTACCCTAAGTTTCTTCCAGAGCGGTGATGATTTCTCCACTGATAGTCCTGTGTATAGTTTACCCTTCTGAAGTTCGGTTTTATTATTTAATGTGGGAAATCAAATTATTAAAAGAAAAGGGGAGTACAAGTATTGTTTTATGCAAAATGTTGTTCAATATTTAATCACCACTTGCCTAATAAAATCCACCTCGATTTCTTATAGCAGTTTTAAAATGTGAAATTCGAAGAAAAAGATTGATTGTGAAATTTTGTTATGATCATTCTATGGCACTAATGTAAAGTTTGTTTTATTTGGAGATCATTTTAAGTTAATTTATTTTTGTCTAAATAATACTTTTGCAAAATAATATGTTTATATCATCAAAAAATAGATTTTGGTAGTTCAAATACAGATTTTTATTTATAAACTTGTTCACTGCCATACATTAGAATGCTGGTTATTTATTTCAAAGTGTACTGTAACAAATTGGAAATATCATGGCTGTATGTTAATAATGTTTTCACAGTATTTTAATGGTTGTTTTAAGGATAATTCCTGCAAATCTAAATATTTTGAAATTAAATTACTACGTTGTGTGGTGATGTAGATATTTTTAAAGAAACAATGGAGAAAGCTGACAGGTTTGGGAAGGCCATTTTACAAATCTACGCTGTAATGCAGATAATTTTTCTTTTGCATTTTGATTAGTTTTTTGAAGTGTCCTCTCAGTTGTGGATTAGTAGTATGTGAAATTTTTCATGTAGTTCAATGTTCATGAAGAATTTTGTTTTTCATTGATATCAGTATGTTTCTCACTCAATGTAATCTCTAGCTTGACAAGTCTTCTGGACTGGCAAAGGTGGCTCCGGGCATCAACTAAGTCACTGTAGTACCTCTAACCAGGAAGTCCTAGAGTTTAAGTCCTGATGGTAACAGGATTTTCGACATAACCTTGATAGCTAGGCTGAATTCAGCCATTGTCTGGAGGAGAATTGTAGCTGATGGCTACTCTGATGGGTAGTTTTCCTGGGGTTTCTCCAATTAACATCAGGTGAATGCTGGAACAGTACCCTAACAAATGGGCCACGGATTGCGTGCGGTCTTCCCTTCCTCTTCCTTTCTATCCTCTCCCCTTACTTACACACGCTTACACTTACATGCACTACACTACCACACATGCCAGGAGACCAGTTGAGAGCTTAGAGCTTGCCCTAGCTGGGGTGGTGTTCCACTTGTGAGAGATACCTTGTTGAGGATCCGCAAGCCGACAGATAGGTTGACACTGGATCTCACCTTGCAGCAAGGGGATCACCACCACTTCCCTGCAAAACATGCACTACACTTATGAGACTAATTACCTTTGCAGATGATGCACTCGGAATCATCAATCGATCAAGTTCAATTGGGATGTGTATAGCTCTTCTCCCTAAATTTTCAAGTAGGTTGATATGTTTAGCAAAGTAAGGATTATAAATATTTGTCCCAAATTTAATTACTGAACGGATACGAGGTGTGTGTCACATTTTTATTAATTTTAGGGACTAATTATATAATATATAAATGTAAATTAAAACAGTCATTATTACATATTTACATTCATATGGATGCATCTCTTTCAGCTGCGATGAAAACTGACTACTCAAAATATCCTGCCACCATCCATGTACTTAGTTTTGAAAGTTTATTTGGTTTTGCTACTAAAAACCTTTGAGTGTCATTTTTCACAAAATACCCAATCAATGTTGTAGTAACTCGAAATTTGTTAGGTCACCATATATTACTTCCACCTGTCATCCTCAGGGAAGCGAATAGTGACATCATATTGCTTTAACCAAAGAAAGGACATTTTCAATCCTGTTGTGAAATAAGTTTTATGCTTAACGTTCCATTTTAGTTTCTACTACCCAGTAAAAGCATGTTAAGTAATGCTACAGGAAAAAGTGTCAGTATTGTATTTTATTATTTTTTTTAACTAATAAATGGATGTGCAGTTCTTTATGCAATTACAATAAAATATTGACGTATACAGTAGCAATCGTAACCATTTTCAAAAGCACTCTTTGATATAATGAATACATTAAATATTTCACAGTATGATAAACAAGTTGATTCAAATTTCTTAGGTAAGTGTCAAATTTTGCTATACGGCCTACTGAACAAATAAGCTATCATTTCTGTATAAAAGGCATACATTCTGGTTAGTAGATTGTTTTCTAAAACTAAATTGTAAATTAGGCCTTAAGTAACCCTTCTCCTATTATTAAAAAGTGGTACTTTAAAGTTAACCTTTTCCAGAATTGATGGACAATCCCTTGATTTGATTCTATTTTATGGATTTAGGATAAAGATACCTCAGCATAATGTTATTGGAGAGTTCATATTGATAGTATAGATTATACCCTCAATATTGATTTAAAAACATAATTAGATTGCAAAGTTTAATTTATAGGTCTTTTTTTCCAGTGAAATTTTGCATGATGTTCATTTCGGTATAAGGCAGGTTGGTTTCAATCTCTCTTAAAATGTTGTATATTGTTACAAAAGGATTGAATACATTAAATAATTTATTATTTGGAATAATATTAAAGGTAATTTTGAGAGAAAAGAATTTTTAGACAGCCATAACTAGAAGCGGATCTTTCAGGACATGACCAGCATACTAAAAGTTCAATTTTGAGCACTAGTACTAAAAGTGAGGCGATGCTTCAGTTCTGATAAATCATGAATGCAACAAAGAAAACAAAAATCTTTCGTCTGACCTGAAGGACCAAAATAACCAAAAGGACAAAAGAGAGAAAAGTCAGCAAGGCTGTCTAAACAATAGTGTATGGCACGTGTGATAAAAATGCTGTTTTGCTCATTGGATTGCGCCACTTGGCCTTTGAGTCTTGTGTCACAACCTTTCCTACTCACAAAATAAAAGATTACTTTTACCACTTATATCGTAAATAATTTATAATACTTAAAACGTGTACTAAAATATTGAGGCTTTGTGAGGCGCTGAAAAAGTTAATTTTTCATTCTCCTGTCCTTATAGAGTATTTGAGTAACTACCCAGATGCGTGTGCGTTTGATTTCCATCACTCACGGCTAGACCACTTCCTGTGCACCAATCGAGACGTTGGGGTATTATTTGATGCGTCTTGGTCTCCTGATGGGGAACTGATAATTTGTTTTCGGATCCAGCCAAATGATTTTCAGAAATTTCCAATAACATGTTTTTTCGTGTTTTGATGCTACGATCTTGGTGAGTATGCCGGGAATTAAACCAAAGCCACCTAAATAGATCTATGTAGATTGTTGATTAACCTCCAGTACCTCAAAATATCAACGTAGAAGAAGATGAAGAGAAAGACTTTGACGAAGAGGTAGATGAAGAGAAAGACGAAGGGCAAGAGATGGGCGAGACAAAGATGCAGACGTAGATGAAGACGTAGACAAAAACTACGGATTTTCTTTCATGGAAAATGAACTAAATAAGAGGAGGTCCTATTGAGTTGCCCGTATCAGATGGCCGTGGGTACACATCTCCGAGAAGAGCATTGCGGTATCATTGAACTGGTTGCTACATCTGGGCTGCAGGGATCAGCATTATGTCTTCAAGGAATATCAAGAAGACGATAATTTTTATGTGATAAATCTGGATAAACCTAGTGACTCGGAGGTGCAACAGATACATGCGTGTTTGCTGACAACGTCGTGTAGTTTACAAATTGATTTTAAAAATATGTACTACAACAAATTGAAAGGAAAACATTTTGAAATAACTCTTGACAAAGTCAATTTTATGGAACATTTTATTACCTAAGTTTAGGAAAGCCAAAGGTAGAAATTGTGCTCAATATCACAAAATAATTGAAAAATTTAAGTGGTTATTTCACAAGGTTGAGAAGACATCTAAACTGAACAAGGAGAACTCTGAACCGAAGAAAGAAAAAGCGAGAAGAAAAGTCAAACAACTGAAGAAAGTTTAAAATGTTGGTGACGTCACATATAGCTAGTATGTAATAAATGTGTTGATAAACACATTACATTCATCACTTTTAAATGAGTTACATAAAGACTAAATCTTTTATACTTATTAATCGTAATTATCACCATTATCAAGAAAAATTATTTTCTGAAATGACTATTGTCTATTATTATATGTATTATTGAATTATTTAATTCAACACTATAGTGTTTTTGCACTAAACAGTGTTATAGGACATTTGAAACTATTATTTTTAAAGATGTATCTATGTGAAAGTACACATTAGTTCAGGCCTTCTTATCCTCTCTTGCAGCCTGCCTGATGTAGTTAATTTTGCCTGCTCGGCTTTGGTGACTGACAAATTATGTTTAAATGCAAGTTTAATCTTAATATCCTATGTTGCATAGAAATATATAATTTACATTTAAATGGTTCCTGAACATAGAGGGCAGTGTTTTTGTTCCATACAATAGTGAGGTGTACCTTTGCATTTTTTGAAAGACAGTACATCTCACACTTCAGAAATCTTGTACAATAAAACACTTATCTACAAATTTTGCATTAATAAATTTTTCATGTTCATTTGTTGCTATTTCTGCCAAATTCGTATACTTCCTGTTCTAAATTGTTTCTGATATGAGTTTACCTACATTTATTTTTACACTTGTACATCTATAATTGTTTCTTAAAGACTGCATAATAACCGTACAATAACTAACATAACAGCAAATGCAATCAGTCGGTGAGAATGATTTCCTGCATCCTCCTAGAGGAACGTGAGGAATGTATAATCGGTTCAGGCTGTTTTTTGGTAGGAGTGTTGCCGACTCCTTAATATGTGTTTGCCAGTGTTCCTGTTAGATGAAGATGATAGTGATAGTGAATTCTCAAACAATGAAACAATCTAGTTACTTTTGGTGAAGGAGTTAATGCTCTTGAAACTCGTAAACATTTTGTAATTTAATTGGATGTTTCTGATGAACTAATTACACTGATATCACGTTTTGAGAGGAAAATTTACATCTTCAGAGAGAGAGAGAGTTTTGTTTTGAAATGTTTGTTAAAGGTGTAACTCAAGTGACCATAAAAGAAAATTTAATCTCGGTCACATCCTTTTTTAATTATTAATATGATGCTTTTGCTTGTACTTTAACAATGTGTATCTATATTGTTGTTTTGTTTCAGACACCATGACTGTGGATGCCAGTGTTTATATGGATAGAGATGGGAATGTTAAAGGAGAAGGCTACAACTTCATTGATGTGGCATCTGAAGCTTCACATGCACATAATGGTACAGAAGATCTAGTTAATAGTTCTGTGAAATCAATGCCTGATTTGTGTGCTACTGAGAAAGTAAAGAATATCCATCGACCAAGTAGTACCGACATTCTTCTAACAGATTCTATGGGAGAATATAATGATTCTAACTCTGGGAAACCAGAGTTTCATAGTATTTCAATTGTGAAAGGAGCCATGGGTTTTGGATTTACAATAGCGGACAGTGCACATGGGCAGAAAGTGAAAAAAATTTTGGATAGACAAAGATGTAAAAATCTAATGGAGGGAGATATTTTAGTTGACATTAATAATATTAGTGTGCGCAATATGTGTCATGGTGAAGTTGTTCAAGTTCTCAAAGACTGCATGAGAAATCAAGAAGCAACGGTTACTGTGCAACGAGGAGGGCCTGGTTCTCCAGGTAAAAACAAACTGAGAAAGAAAGATGATGCTGCTGCTCCTGGCAGAAAGAACATGTATAAAGAATCTGTTGTTGGAATGTATCGCAGTAAAACACCAACTGCAGATTTATACAGTACACAACAAAAGGAAGTTATACCAAATAGGCCCAAAACACCTTTAGTAGATACAAGGAATCGACCCAAGACCCCTACTTGGTCACCAGAAGCAGATGGGAATGGTGTAGAATCTTCTTTAGGAAATGACTCTTCTAGATTTAATAAGGACACTAAGTGTGAAGAAAATGGTGCTGATGCTACAAGTCCTTTACAGAATCCATCTTCACCTCTTGCGCCTTATTTGCAAGATTCCTATAAAACAGTGTTTCCGTATCCGGATTCGTACGATGGTTCTAGTCGGGAAACTGCTAGGAGTCCACTGCTGAATCTTAGTGATCGCTTAGGTGCTGTCACTCTTCAAGACCCAGCTTCTCATAGGACACCTACCACTGAATACTCTCGTAGTGGAAGTCCAGGAAATGAATTAGACTCTGATACTCTACAGCAGCAAGATTGGAACAAATCCCATGGGCATTATGTGTATAAACCAAATGATTCATATTCAGTTAATTCCCCATTGTCTCCTAGTGTATATGACTCTAATGTTGTTGATATGAATATCCAAAATGAGAGGTCTCCATCAACAGACTACTTAAGGCATTACATGACACATCCTTACTATAACGGGTATGGAGGTGGTCAATATGATCCAGGATATGGATATGCGTATGGTGATGTCCAAACAGGTAATATGACCTCTCATAAAGACTTTGGATACTCTGGATATAATCCTCATATTCGCAATATATCTGGTGGTGCAGTGCTTCCTACAAACTCTGGATACTATCCTGCTGACAGTACAAACAAAAGAAAGGAGAGTACAAGCTTTGAGCATGAACAACCTCATCCCAGTAATGTGACAAGGTAAGTTAGGAAATTTCGGTAATAAATTATAAGACAAAAAATGTTTTTCAAACTAAGAATTACTTTCAGTTAATTATTAATGTAATTTTGTATTTATTGATATCTGCAACCAAACTTTCAGATATCAATATATAAAATAAAATAAATTTACAAAAAAGCCAAATATTGCACTTTCCTTTTGTAATAATGAAATTTTAAAATGCTTAGGAAGATATTCTAAAATGGTATCATTTTTAATTCAGTTATTACATGTAAACAATTTTTTAAAATTGTATTCAAATTTAATAATGCAGTGAAAATAATTCAGTGAAAGCTGTATACCTTAATATTTTTTTAATAAGCTTAAATATCGTTATGTGAAATGGTGCAGTACCACAAAATTGTACTACTTATGAGCACTGAATTCTTGTAAAAGCTTTAAATTTTCCTTAGAATTGTGGCTGCTAGTGCTGATCTGGAATCTGGTGCTGTCTGCATTGCCCAAGGGATTGGGAGTTCTATTTCATATATTACATTGTTATTAGGAGTTGATATGTCATTATAACAAACATATGTGTAACAAAAATTTTGTCAGGTGCCATGTGTTCCCTCACATATCCCTTCCTGACCTTCACACGACCCGCACTTCCCCACAAAACTCGTGCTCCTTCAGGACATGAAACCTGGTTTGAATGACTTAGGATGCATTTTTTTTTTTTTTTTCCCAAGATATGCACAATTGTAATGTGTATTGCAGTTATGTGTTCCCTGTGTCATAATCCACAATTTTTTTCATCTTAAATCTGCTTGATGTAGGCAATGGTTTCTTATAAATTGAAAAAACTTTCTTGGAACTTTCGTGTATTATATTTACAGAGAGTATTATTCAATTCTACCATAGCTATTTTCCATACATGAATGCGGTTGGTTGAGCTGGATGTCTTTCATCAATTGGAAAAAGTCATTCATTGGATAAGAGTGCAGAGTTGTAAAAAACAAAACAACAGCAACAATAACGAATGTTACAAATTCATATCTTGATTGAATCATTCAATATCATATTGTATCGATTGAAAACTCAGTCCGCTAAAAAGATATTAATCAAAACATTGAAAATATTGTATACAATTTATTTATTCATTTAAATATATTCTTATAATCTAGTGCGACTTGCTATCATGGTACACATATTTTAATAGTTCATTGACTTCAATTGGAAGTGTCATTTGCAGTGACTAAATATTTAATTGAGCTGTGGTCTAATTAAGATGATTGTTTATTAAACTATGTTAAAAACAATACTTGTCTACTTAACATTTATGCTGGAGATGCGCACGATGGGTTTCACCATAAATGCAAGATTATCTCAGTGAAATGGCTTGACATTTCTGTTCAAACCACAACCTAAAGTTAGATATGGATGATAGCACTATGATTTGTTGTTTTATGCAAACGTCAATTTTTATTTTTATTTTGAATAGTTAACTTTTTGTTATCATGAGGAACGTATTACATCATAAAGGGCTTGTGTTCTGTAACTTGCATGCATGAAACAAAACTGTATCATCAATAATTTACATTCTGTCAAAGTAAAATATGGCATGGCACTGAAAATTGAAGGGGAAGGAGTTGAAAGGGGGAAGATTATGAAACTAATTCAATAAAATAACACATGTCATCAAACAATTGCTTGTTCTTAATTTTTTTTCAACATAAACAAGAGGAGAATGAGGAGGAGGATTTGTGTGAGGCAGTCTAAATAAAGCAAAAGTTATTTCGAAAGGATATGAAGTTCATTCTAATTACTAAGTAAAATATTCTTGTACGAAATGAAAAATATTACCTGCTCAGAGAAATAATCCAAAACAATAGGTTCGCAAATTACATTCATATTTTTTCTTTTCTATTCAAGTTACAAATTTACTGTATTATTTTTCATAATTTTCAGCTGATTTGTTAGGAACCAGCAACCATTCCACATCAATTATTTCCTTTGGTGTTCATTCCATTTCCTGGTAGGCCGAGGGTCACATGGACTCTTGTACCATTGACTCCATTTCCATACGATTGTGCATACAAACTAGTGTGAAGTGACAATCAGATATCAATATTTAAGTATCCAAGTCAAGCATGTACCTAACGCACCACGGTAATTATGTTCCAGTTTTAGTAATCATTTATCCCTCCTAATAATTTTATAATGTTTTACAAAAAGTAGAATGTAACTAGTTAATAACGTTGCTTTGTTGCGTTTGTACTAATTTGAAAACTTGTTCTTCATGTCACTCATTTTCAAAACATATACTTACACAATAAAGCATAACATTATAAACTCGTTACATAATGTACTATTGTAAAGAAATACTTTGCTTTATTTTGTTTTATAAATTAATTGAGAATAATATTTTCTTATAAATGCAACAATCTAATAAGTTATCTTAGTGTTTCATATTTATTTAATGTAATCTTAACCTTCTGTAAGTTTAAGAGGATTATTTAAATCAATTTAATTGCTGTGTAATTTATCAGAAGCAAGTTGAAGTAAACTTGATGGTACTTGGGTATTTTTTCACAATTATCTATTAGTTTATTGTTTATTGGACAGACAGTTACAACTGTATAGTGAGAATTTGTAACTACTTTTAATAAATTCAATTGACACGAGTAATTTCGTAAAATAAACAAAAATATAAATTAGCAAACTAATAATTTTATATTGTGGGATATAGAAAATTGTTATATTTGTTTCTAAACATCATTCTGTTAAAGAGAAAAATGAATGAATTCTGTCTGTAATGGGAAACGTAAGAAATTTAATTTACTTCCTGCTCAATCCTGGCCAGTCGTGCTCTGTCTACAGTTTCTCTTGAGTTGCTTCCACTCTGCTGACTTAATTTTCTTCTGCTAGTTCTTGGACAATTAGGAGAAATGGGGATCTTGATTTGGTTAAAATTTGGTTATTTTAGTTTAATGGAGGGAGAGTAAAGTGTTGGAAGAAATGTCCTTTAATTCTCGAATTTGAGTATTATCTGAATATTCAAATTGCAGTAAGTTATAATTTATTATTACAATTTTGTTTTTCATTATTTAACTTTCCTAATAATCATAAAATAGAAAAATCACGAAAATTATTAAAACAAAACCTAATTTTAAGAAAATAAATAAGAAACTGTAAAATTACCATTTTATTTAAATTGAGCTGTCAGGTGCAAACTATGAGATAAAAGATTGAAATTTTGGGAGACTAAAGAATTTGCAGGGCTACAATTTGAAATTAGCACTTTTTACTGTGTCAGAACATGAAATGATATTATTAAAAAGAGAAAAGAGGGGAGAAAGTTTTTTTTTTCTTCCTTTTTTATTATTATTATTTTTATTTATTTATTGTGAGGGTTAAAATTGGTTATAAATACCTGAAAAAATTCTCGAAACCTCTTTTTATCATAGAAAATTGCAAAGATAATTAAAGTCAATATTCATTGGCGTATTTTAACTTGTATGAGGCGCTAAAAAACGTGTTTTTTTATTTGTATGAAGTACTCCGGATAAATTGATTTAAATGCAATGAAATCCTTGTTTCATTTTACATTTCAATTATGAATTTCAACATAAAAAAATTTATCCTCAGGGACACTTGTGCCTACCTTTTTCCACTACTCCCTTTACGATTGGTTCCTACCCCCACTCTATCATGAAAAACTGAGTTTTTATGTTATATTTTTAACATATTTATAGTTCATGCATTCTTAAAATAAAAACCCTTCATAATTTTGTTTTGACAAAATTGAAGCATTATTATTATTAATAATAATATTAAATTCTAATATATTTTCCTTAAACAAAAAGTTATGGAAATTTCATAGAGGTTCCAAGCAATTCTTTGCATTTGTTTTTGTGTGTTTGTCAGTCTCAAATATTCATATTGCAATTGTTATATGACTTATGATGTCCACAGCAAAAGGATTTGCTAGAATTCAATATCACTATCCATGGCCTTTAAATCACTAAAACTATTACTTTGCTTTTGAATTCTATTCATGCCAATTAGCATGTTTGCACATTGTCATCCCTATGAAGGCCGGAAAGCAAAAGATTGTTGTAGCTCCTATGTCATGCACACCAAGCTGATTGCTGTATGCATTCAACTGCCCTGTGATGCCCTCACGAAGCCATTTCACCTGCCACCGAATGACATCCATCCCCTCTCCAACATCATGCAGCTCAGAGGCAAAATTCCGGGCTCATGAAGTGCAAGCCTCTTGTGGCTGTTCAATGAGCCACTGAGTTCAGCAAGCATGCTCTACTGGTTCCAAGCAGTCTTGTATCGTGTCTCTCTTACCACAACTCTTGTGTTTACAAGCCATCATATCTATGGGGCCATCCCTGTGACCACACATGCTTTCGTTTGAGTCAGTGCAAATTGCACATGCTATCCTGAGCTGACATCGTACTGATGCCATTCCTTGTACATAGCGTTTGCATTAATCTCATCAATACTGCATTGACCATCACAGCTTTCTTGCTGACATAATCGAGGTGGTCTTTAAATGATGAGGCTGAGGTACTTGATGGATGGTCGTGATGAGATTTGGTGATCACCAGCCTTGAGAGATGGATCCTCTTCTCTTCCAGCAAATCACAAGAATCACATCTGTCTTGTGTTTAGCAAGCTGCTATCCTGCGGATTCCAGCTGTTGACTGACATTGACAATAGCAATAACTTTGTAACAGATACATTCAGTGTCTATAAATTTTGTGATATAGATGGTGGAAATGTCTTCAGGAAAGTCTATAATCTTAGTTCTTTCTGGGAGGGGGACCTCCTCATACATACTATTCCACAGCAGTGGACCCAGCACAACCTTCTAAAATGCTGGTTATTGTGTTGTGCAAATTCATCCATATTGTATGATAGGATTCTGGGACATTCTAGGACAGATGTTTAGCCACTCTCTTCTTAAAAGAGATTCGGTGGAGGGCCTAATGAATCCCCCATCCCGAGTTATTGGCATTTTTAACTTCTAGTGTTACCTCCACACCAGTGATGGCGTGTAGGGTAGTGCCAATATGTCATGGGACCACCAATGAAAAGGAAGAAAAAGACTATTTTGAATGATTGATGAAACACTGTATAAAGAACGCAGTTTTGGCCAAAATAGAACTGATGCAGTAGTTTAAATTCTGTCCTGTAGAGTCCAGTAATGACTTCTTGAGATTACTGTGGGCACTCTGGCTTTCAGTCTGAGTATTTTGTTGCCCATTAATTTAATGTTAGAGATTACTTAATCAGCTTTAAAACATCAATGGTTTTTGATTGATGTTTTAATTTTGAACATCGATTTTGGTTATCGATGTCTCATCAGTAACTGGCACCAACAACAGAATTTTGTACTGGCTGCCACTAGTCCACACAGTAGTTTTTTGTACTCTTTTTCCATGTGCTCCCTTTAATGGGATGTTGGACAATGTCAACGACAAGCTGATCAGCATCGACTGTTGAACAAGCCCTTGGGGAAGTCTTACTGGTTTTCTGGGTCTCATCCTCCTCTCTACAGCTTCTTCCAATCTGGTGCTTATGATATGCTCAAGAACGTTATGAGCTGTTCTGAGCAACTGCTGGTAAGACTGTGTTTTTCCTCTGTGGAAGACCTACCAATTGTAAGTTGTTGTTTTTTTTTTTTTTTTGGAGGAGGGTGTATACAGGTTGTGGGGGTGTCACAAGGAATAGGCCCACATAATCTCATCTGTGCTTTGTCATAAATATGGGTTTCTTGAAGTGGCTCAACAGAAAATCCATGGGTGTGCAACAATCTAGGCTAGATCATTACTTTCATCTTTGCTGGCTCCTTCATTGATGTTAAAAGTCCAAGAGAAAATGTGTCTTGAAATCTGGGATATGCCAGGTCTGTAGGACTTGTGAATATGGCCTCTGTGGTGTCAACTTTTTAACACCACTCAAGAAGCATATGTGGAATGCCATATATGAAAAAGTTTTTGTTTTCACCCAATAAATTATTAGATAATTTCAGTTTATTTTTAGATTTTTGCTTAGAAAAAAAAACTGTTTTTGTTTTTAGTTTTCAGATAAATTGAATGTCTTTCTTTAAAACTAACTTTACTCTCTTCATTTTTGCTACTACTGACAGATGATTTTAATTAGCCTCAAGCAGATTGGCATAACTTCTTGTCTGATTCTAGTGTGATCTATAACTGTAATTTCTCCTGGTTTGGAGGCTTTACCTATTGTTGATACAGTAATTTTATTTAATGCCCATCAGTTAAATCGCGTTTTGAACCAGAATGGCTCCTTAATGGATCTTATCTTTTCTGCCCTTGATCTCTTGTCTGTAGATCTGTGTATCAATCATTTTCTCAATGGTAATGCTTACCACCTGCCATAACTATAACTGTACCATCAATAGATGATGCACTTTGTATACAGATCTTATACTTTACTTGGACTTCAAACATTGCAATTATTTTAGAATCAACCACCTTCTGAATCAAATCGATTGGCACTCCTGATTTTGTGTTAATGACATTGATACCAATGTTGAATTATTCTGTAACATGGTTTAATAAGGATACTATCTGAAAAGAAGAGACTCCACAAGAGCTTCAGAGACTGTTATCAGCAAGTCTATACCACATTATCCTTTCTCGGGGCTAAATTTAAAGTGGAGCAAAACCTCGGCCTATGTGTTGTATGTAACTGGGATTGAACAAGATTCTACTTTTGCCCCGACTGAGAATTGAACTTGGGATTGCACCACAGGAAGGTAGTACGCTGCCCGTGAACCATCCTAGCTTGCTGGAAATGTATATAATTGTAAATTATAGTGATAACGATAAGAACATTTCTTGTATTACTTAATTATTTTTGGTTTTAGAAAGTATTTTTGTATTTTTATGCAAATTTAATTTTGTGTGTGTAATATTTAAAATTTCAAGTACGGTTTATTTAAACATTATGTGAAAATTTAATTATGTCACTAAAATCATAATATTTCATTCACCTTAAATTTCAGATCCAAAGTGATAAGTTGATAAGTGGATTTGCTTACATAACACTGTTTTGCAAAGTTTTAATATTTTTTATTGCACGTTTTTGAGCTTTTACTATACATTTTAGGGAGTTTTACTGCACAAAAATTGTTTACTTGTAACTCACAGTAATGTATTACTGTTTGCTGATGACACCAAAATTTATTAGAAGATTCAAAACATTGAGGATGCTGTAAAGCTTCTATGTGACCTTTCATCCGTGATGGACTGGTGCGTAATGACATGTAAATGAATTTTGGCAAATACTGCATTGTTAGCTATACAAGGAAATGTCAACCCATTCGATATACCTACACCATTAGTGGCCAACCACTAAAAGCTGCGGGTGACAGTCGACCTTGGGGTCACATTTGACTCTCGCTTAGACTTTCATTTTATCATTGATCTAACTTGTAGTAGGGCTTCGAAGATACTTGAATTCCTTATTTGTAATTCAACTTTTATAGAAAAGAAACCCACAAACTACCATTCTCCTCATGGATCAAATCCATTCTGGAATACGCCTTAGTAATGTGGACTCCTCACACTCGTGGTCCATCAGTGGCTGTGCCATTTAGCCTTCTTGAATGTCACTGTGATGTCGAGACAGGAACACGATTGTGATGACATTTGAACTTTGATGAAGAAACCGAATTGAACAGACAGGAGATTATTCTGTGAAATCATTTTACTTCAGATGTTAATCGCTGGAACTAACCAATGCCCTGAGATTTTGTCAGAGATCGGTTTTTATACTTCACATCACAGAGGCTGAAACTATGAGCCATTATTCCCATCCTACAGCAGAACTGATATCCTTTTCTATGATGTTTTCAACAGACTGGCACATGAGGCCAACAATTTGTGCAATGATATTGACTTTGTCAGTGACACTGCTAAATTTATTGAACTCTCAAATGTGTTCTTCAGTTGTAATTCACCAACTTCATATTTGGTTTTTGCTATTAGCTTTACTTCTTGACTGCTTGTGAATAATACTTTACATTAGTTTATTTTTTAATACTTCACTAGTTTTTCTTATATTTATATAGAATTTTTATTTATTTATTTATTTATTTATTTTATTATTTTTTTATTTATTATTATTATTTTTAATCTACATATTTGGATGTTGTAGTGATATTCTTTTGCCAAATGTAATTTTATTGTACTGGTATAGTACTGAAATTATTGATGGATTTTCCTGTGTGTGGTATAAATAAATAATCATTCTTTACATCCTGTCAGTATTCAACCTCGGTTACATATGCAAGTGTAATTAGTTTTCTGTCTGTTTTGCAAAATTCTTATAATCCCACATTTTTGATGAAATTATCTTCACGAACAAATAGATATTATTTTTAAATTGTTTTTTTAGTTCATTACCTATTTGTTTAATAACATGATTTTTTTTTGAAGGTATCCACGTGACTTAAGGTGGATTGGCCTGGGACCAGGAGTGAGGATCTACCCTGCTGGACAAGATACAGAATGGGTAGAGACATTAGTGACATTAGTGCGGCAAGAAACTGGATTTGGCTTCCGCATAGTTGGAGGTACTGAAGAAGGTTCACAGGTCAGTTCTTTCTGCACTTGTTCAAGAAAAAACATTGGATTTGTATTTTGAAAAAAAGAGTTAATTCAAACTTGTTTTTGATGGAAATAAAACCATTTACTCAGAGTTTATTACTCTGCAGTTTTAAACTGAAGAAAAACATCTAAGTTTCTAATATAGAAAAGTATCTGTTGGATTAGTATCTGTATGTAGTGTATTAGTGCAAGGAGTTTTCTTCAGATCACAGATGCCTTCTGTGTAGTTTCAAATTAACTGTAAGTTGAAAGCATTTAAAGAAAGTAATGTCGGTTATCATAATTAAGGAATTGAAAATTGTTTGAAAAACACAAAAACATTTCAAAATTACACAGTAAACATTTGATTCTGTAACGAAATTTTGTAAAATAATTGTCTTTGTTCCTTTGTTAATGTATTATTATTTTCAGGTTTCTATTGGTCATATTGTACCTGGAGGTGCTGCGGATTTGGATGGTCGTTTGTGTACAGGTGATGAAATAGTCAGTGTAGATTCACAATCTGTGTTAAGCACATCACATCATCATGTTGTACAGTTAATGGGGAAAGCAGCAGCAAATGGCCGAGTAGTATTGGGTATTCGACGACGAGTACCTACACAAGGTAAAAGCATATTTGCTTAATCTTCAATTCTTTTCATATGCTTATCTGGTATGTGTGGACATGAATCTTCAGAATGCAAACTTGGTACAGGAAAATGTGATCAAAATTATTAAAGTAACTCTGATTAAAATATTACTTATTTTCTCTCTTTTTCTTTTCTTTTTCTGGGGAAGAACGTCTATTCTGTATTTTGTCTATTAACACAGTGTCCTAATCATTTGCGCAACATAACAGGCAGCATCAAACTTCTTTTGTTGTGGCTTTCAATTTGTCAGTGATTTAAGCACTGACTGACTGGCTTGTCTTCAGGAAATTTTGATATTATCATTAAAAATGGCCTAGGTGCTGTTTTCTCTCTATTGTTTTAAAGCTGTGTACTAAATCATTGTCTTGTTTCCTTTTATGTTTTGATAAAAATAAACCATCGTAATGTGAAATGCTTAGATTAATAAAGTTCTTTACTGTCAATCCTCAATTTTGTAGTAAATGCAATGTCATTACCCAAAGATACTTGTTTAGCAGGGCTGCCCCTAAGGATGAAGAACCCCAACAAATGTTGGGGGCCCGATGGAAAAATTCTCTCTTTTTTTAATTTATTCAATTGTGTTTTTGAAGTTCGGTTCAATATTTATGAGAAAAAAAAATCCTATGGGTTGAAAAACTGGGGGGAGAGCTTCTGCTAGGAGAAAAAAACAATTTTGTCTAGGGGCCCATGGGGTGGCCCTGTTAGTACTACTCACCCAACTTACCTGATAGCTTGTATTTTAAGCCACAATACAAATATACCAGTTTAATTGTTAATGGAATAGTATTTTTTCTCTACTAAGCTGATATTTCAAATGTTTTGTTAGCATTAATTATGTGATTATTTTTGGGACTGCAATTATTGTTTCAGATGTTATGAGTTACACTAGACCTGACATAGGCTACCCATATGATGTAACTGTGATGAGAAGGGAAAATGAAGGCTTTGGTTTTGTCATAATTTCATCTGTCAACAAAGCAGGATCTACTATAGGTAATTTCTTAATTTTTTTATTTTTATTTTTAGGGTTCTTTGTAATCATGGTCATACTCTGTGTGCTCTTCATCCACTAAGTTATGAACTTCTATTATGATCTCTTATTTTTTTCCCCATTTTTAAGCATGTTTTTGTTTTTGTTAGTTCGCAGTAGTCATTTCCAAACTACAAAATTAAAGATAACCATTTTTGCCTTAAAATCCATTTAAAAAAATCAGCTCTTTGAAAGAAGGTTGTGGTGTGTGTGTGTGTGTGTAATTTTTTTTTTATTATTATTATTATTATTATTATTATTATTATTATTATTATTATTATTTTTTTTTTTGGGGGGGGGACAGTTTTGAGACAATTACATTTTTAACCATCAGCCCCAGTTCAAAATTCACGTCATTTCCATAGTGTAGAAGTAAGGATCATGGTTCGGAGGCCCTGAGTCTCAGTGCGGAACAAAGAATTGCTGGATGAAAACACTTCTGCAGGTTTATGTAATAGTATAATAGCAGTAGTTAACTAAAGATCAAATTAGAAAATTAGAAGCAGCAGAAATAAAGTTTCTTCGAACCATAGCAGGCTATGGTTCTTCGTGATCACAAGAAAAGTGAAGAAATTAGAAACTATCTAAATATTTTAAGTGTAAGTGATATTATCAAAGAATATAGAGAAAAATGGAAAAATCATGTATTACGAATGCCCAAAAAAAGAATAGTCAAGGTTGCCTTGAATAGAAGTCGAAAAGGAGAAGAAATGTGGGAAGACCATTGAGAAGTGGGAGTGAGCAGTTTTCAGGGGCCGGAACAGACTGAACAAGTCTAATCCTGCAGTTGATGATGATGATAATGATAGCAGTAGTATAGTAGCGGTTAGAAATAATGTGAGAAAGTATGTGCTGTTGCAGCTCCTAGTTCTTTCTTTCTGCCTTTCTATTTTTTCTTCTTTCTTTTTTTTTCCCTTTTTTCTTTTTTCCCTTTTTTCCTTTTTTCAATCTTTCTTTTCTTTCCCTTTCTCTTTCTTTTCCACTATCTCCTTGTCTTTCTTTCCCACTATCTCGTCTTTCTCCCATAGATCAGTTTCTGAGCTAACTGATGCATTGGATATGGAGCCATTTTGGAAACCTTTCTCAATGATTATTTATTCCTGCCCCAAGCAGTAGAAGTGCATTCTCCATGAGAGATATTGGCTTCTTTAGTTTTCCTCCTGGAGAGGGGGTATGATTTCCTTGAAGTAGGTCATTATGAAGTTGCTGCAGATGATCCTTTTTGTTACATTTGTTTACAGCAATATCTAATACTTCAAGTTAAAATGTCATTCTACAAAGAATTTCTTCTAGGTCCATGTTACTTTTCAGTATTTGTTCCCTACCTTCATAGGTGAGGTGTCCCTAGAAATAATCTAGCACTAACATTCCCTCTTCTCTTCAGCAAATAGTCTGGTCTTGTTTTCTAAGCAACCCTCAATAAATCTAGCCTCAGGTCTTGACTTCACCACCCTTTCTCTTGGCTCCTCGTAGTTTCCAAAAACAAACAGTGTTTGCAGTTTCTCTTTTGGCTCTGTTATCCTATGCAGAATCGCATGCAGGGCAGCATTTTGCTGTGAGGCAGAACGCTCGGTATAACTGTTTTTTTGATCTTTTCATTTTCATTGCTTCTAATCACAAATAAGTACTTCTAATCACATTAGTTCAGAGAATGACATGCTCTGGTAAGCCAAGAATCAAGGATGTTTGACTGCCGTAGGGAAGGTGAGTGATTGTTGAAAGAAAGATGGGTTCAATGACAAAACATTACGACTTTTCAAGGGCAGAAAGGCACAGAAGGCACTCAACTAAATTGGGAAACTGCAGGAGAACAAATTCAGGTGACTGGCAGACACCTGACAAACAAAAAATGTTTACAAATGAAGCGTACTTAACTTCATTGCAAATAGTCTAATGAGATCTAATGACTGTTTACTACATTCTTGTAGTCTTTATTCAGTATTAATGACCAGTTTTCATCAGAACCATTAGTTAAGACAAAGTTCACTACATTAATGACACTGTATATTTGCTCGTAAAAGCATGTTAGAGAAAACAGATGTTTGTTTTAAAGTTATATTGTATATATATCATTATTTTGTATCTGAGGACAATATATTCAATTGGGTGTACGAAGATCTTTGCAAGATGGCAATTATGAAAATTTCCCAATATAACTGCTGCTTACAATTTTTTTTGTATGAAACACTGGAAATCTATACATAGGAAAAGTGCAAGTGATTATAAATATTGTGAACAGAACTTAAATTGATTTGCCCTTAGTGAGGAAGTGAGTATTTTTAACCTGGGGTCGGCCGCACCAAGTGGTTTCGTGCAATCGGTCACATGTTAGATTTTATCTAATACCTGATTTTTGTACTAATTTTATACACATGGTTTCGTATTCAAGTTTTTTGTTTTTAGTTAATCTTTTTTTGTTTTACTGTATATCTTTCTATCTATTTTTTATTCGTAATTAGTATTGCACATTGGAGAACATAATTAGAATTGTTATTGCTTATGAACAAGCAGAATGCAATACAAAATATGTTATTAACCCTTATTTTCAATTACTAGTTCAAATATTTTCAATAGTTATTCCTTCACTGTAGCCAGTCAGTCCCGCAGCTAGAAAGATACTAAAGACCATGCCACCTTTGTTTCATTATTTATTTATTTTATTTATTTTACGTCAAAAAAACAGTTAAAAACTGCGTATGACGTGCTATGGGGAAAAGTGAATTGTGTGCACATTTTCAAAAATTCTGTGATCCCTACACTAATCACTAATTCTGTGATCCCTACATTGCCACCCTACTACCCTAGCATTACCCCCGATCCCAGGAAGAGATGCCAATCACTGCACACAGGATATGGAGCAAGCATTTTCAAATCCCCCTGGGTTAATTTCTTGAACTAAGGAAATAATGAGAACGAAAGTGCAAATGTTAGATTCAATCTAATGGGAGACTGATCCTGGGTTAAACCTGGGTTAATTCTACTCGAAACAAAAGGAAAGTCGAAAAGTGGTGTTACAGCAATAATAAACAAGAGCATAGTTAAAGCAATCTTCGAGTAGCAACCAGTCAACAACAGGATAATAGGCATAAAAATTAAAGTAACATCAGTTAATGAACCTATTATCCAAACATATACACCTATGTCTGATTATAATGATACTAAAATAAAAGTATTTTATGACCATAAGCATTACAGTGAGAAACAACTTAGTTCATTTTGAATGATTGGAATGCTTAAGTGGTTCAGGAGATAGTACACATCAGGGAAATTTGGTTTGGACAAAAGAAACAACACAATAGATAAATTAATTGAATTCTGTGCAAGAAACAGCTTGTGCAGAATGCAAATGCAGCATTCAAGAAATGAGAAATATTAGTACACATGGTCATCCCTAGATGGAATATATGGAAATCAAATTGATTATATATTGGAAAATCACTGAGGCAACAAAAAAGACTAAAACCTTCACAAAAGTATAATCTCCAAATCATTCCAATTACATATAAAAAACTTATTTAAGAGATGGACTAGTATTAATAGTTTACAAACAGATCCATGAATCATTTGAGAATCTAGTAAAGAGGTAGTTCTTGAGGAAGCAAACTAGCAACTACATATTTCTCAGGTGAAAAAAAAATTAAGCTGGTTATCAACTCGCACTATTAAAGTTGCTGAAGAAAGGAGGAATGCAAAGGAAGTAGATGGAATAAAATGTTTGAGCTAAACAGAATAGTCCAACTCAAAGCAACTAAAGATAGAGCAAAATTCTATGGTTGCAGGGTAAATGTTATAAGTCAAGTTTTGGCCAATTTAAGTTAAGTACGGTATCTATTAATTAAATACCTATATTTTCTTTTAGTAAAATGACTGAAGCCAAATGTCAACTCCTTAATGGAAGAAAATCATTGATAAATGCATCTTATGTCAAATTTAAAGTATTTGGTAAATACCGTTGGGAAAAATTAGTGACTTTTACCATTACAAATAAAATGTTATTGTTGATAGCAAGTTTGCATGTTGACAAGTATGAATGTTGAAATATCTTGTTGAAGTGTTCTGAGGTATGTCATATTTTGTGGAATTCTGTGAAGGTGTTTTATATAATGTGTTACACATGTGAAGGGTAACATAATTTATTATTATTATTATTATTATTATTATTATTATAAGAAGAAGAAGAAGAAAAGATGAGGAAAAGAAGTAGAAAGAATTGTTTTTGTCTGTGGTTGGTAAAGAAATCACTAAATGGTTCTTTATAATCCCCAAGATCACGATTTCCCAAGTGGGGTCCAAACTACCTAAGTTAAAAACTTTTATCATGTAAAATAACTTTATGCATTTTATAATTATAATTTAAATAGATTTTGTTTTAGTATAATTGTTCATTATACTTTGTATTTAAAGGATATTACATAAAGTAAAACTTTGAGACCACAAATACTTTTCAAGTTACCACACGTCTAAAACAGCTGAGTAATATAACTCTTGTTTTATCCAAAAGATTTATGACGTTTATCCAGAATTTATAAATGAAAGACGAATGTAAGAAGAAAAACAACTCAAAGTAAAGCCCAAATAAAACGTTTGATCATAATAGTTGTGACAAAAAAATTCAAACCAAGAGCTGTTATGAATAGTAATGGCAATATTCTAAGTTGCAGACAAGTCATAATTAAGAGATCTGGGAAATAAAGGCAAACCTGTATGTAGGGACTCCATTGTGTACAAACATTTCATTGTCAGCAGTTAAGAAGGGCCTGTAAATCTGAAAGTAGAAGTCCATTGGACACTTAACATTAAGTAATGGAAAATATTGGGGACCAGATGACATTCCTATCTAACTGATAAAACTGTAGGTAATGCAATTATAGGAAATACTTTAGAGTTTTAAATTTGAAATGGAGAAAGAACGAGTGGCCATCTGACTGGACCCATTTCCCTTGCCCGAAATTTAGTCTTAGCTTTCGTTGCGCATGTGGTAAAAGTGAAATACAGTATATCTACATCCATAGGCAACAGTTTTGAGGCTAAAAGTATATTCACTTCTTTATGATGACTGATGAGCGGTTCTATGAACCACAATAACTTATGCCATAATTCACCAGTTTCAATAAGTTTGATTTTAATAAATTAGTTTAATAATTTTCCCCTTAATTTTCCAAGAATTATGCTGAATATGCAGTAACCTTAAAATATGGCAAAATGGGCAAAAATATGCAAAAGAAAATTCATTAGGAATGCTCTAAATTGGCAGATTCGTAAAGATGTGATCATTTCCCAAGCAACATTTATCAAATATGTATATTTGCATAAAATTCCAGGCTCTAGTAATGAGAATAGGAGTAGAAGGAATACTGTTAAGCGATAAAGGAAAGTTTTTGGAAATAATAATAATAATAATAATAATAATAATAATAATAATAATAATAATAATAATAATAATAATAATAATAAGATAGGTGCTGTAGTGAAGAAATAAAAAGAAATGAATTTAATAATACAGTACTACTATTTTTACAATATTATTAATATTATTATTGCTACAACTACAAAAACAATAACTACCACTACTTCTAGTAGTAGTAGTAGTAGTAGTAATAATAATAATAATAATAATAATAGTAATAATAATAATAGTAATAATAATAATAATAGTAATAATAATAATAATAATAATAATAATAATAATAGTAATAATAATAATAATAATAATAATAATAATAATAATAATAATAATAAATAGTAATAAATAATAAAATGCCTCATAATAGTTTTAGTACTAGTATTTCTAGTATAGAGGAGTTACTCTAAGAAAGGGCCAGTTGGACAGGTCAGAAAACAAAAGAATGCCATTAAGCCAATTGAAGAATGCCTAGAGCGATGACATTGCAAGAGATGGTAATGAACTAATTGTCAACGAACACATAGACAAAATGAGTGCAAGGACATAACCTGCAGTTATGTTGCCAGCAATGACCAAGCAGTAGCTGCCAAAACGGTCCCGTCATGTAAAAATCTCTCGATATTGTGTGTTCTAATAGTAGAAATGAGTAATCCTGTAACTGAAATCTCAATTAGCAAGGGCCTAGGTTATTAATGCCTATTCTTAAAAATGAAAAATAACGTGAATTAATTTCAACTGTTTAAGTTTCTTAAAAATTCTTAAAATATCAATATTTTTGTGAGCACACTCAAAGTAAAGTTTCAGGTTAACATTACGGTGAAAACGAATAGAAAAAGTTAGCAGCTGAAATGGTCTTACCCGTTTTCTATTACTGCTGCAGAAACTGTTGGTGATAAAATACACTATAATGATATCATTTAAACACTTCTTTATTTATCGTGAAACTAGATACCACAACTTTCACACTGGGGCAGTGCCATACTTCCTCATATCTGGGCGCTTGCCAGCTGCACAGTTGTGAAAGCATCTTACGAAAACCTCCCATGTGGCTATTACCTCATCAAAGATATTCTATGATCACTAAATTGTAAAGTCACGTAAGAGATTTTTTATTTTAAAACCACAATTTCTAGTTTTCATGGGAAATTTTGTTCATCAAATTAAAGAACAAGCAAATTCTGAATCAATGCCAATTCCGTCACATAGGAGGTTGCCCATTATCGACAACAATATACTAATTTTCCTTATGTCCTCTTTTTCATAGAATTCTTTCAAAAATAAATATAAATGGCTTTTTTGTTATCAAATAATACTTTTATTTCTAAAATCTAACTAACCCAATTAATTTTGTTTTCGTGATGTTTTCAGGGCGAATAATTGAAGGTAGTCCAGCTGAGAGATGTGGCCAGTTGCATGTTGGTGACAGAATCCTTGCTGTTAACCATATTGATATAATGAATATGCATCATGGAGATATTGTAAATTTGATAAAAGACTCAGGTTATACAGTAACTCTTACTATTGGCCCTCCATTAGGTGAGTTAGAGTGAATTGCAACTTCTAAGAAAAAATATTGTATTTTAAATTTCATTTTATACTTTTTTGATGTTTACAGATGACACATCGAGCACTGCATCAGTGTCCCAAAGGGTAAATATCATTTCTAATGTAAAAAATGAGTAACTATATTCTGGGTTAATTACGCAATTTCTGTATTTTTCTTTTATTAGGAAGAAGATGCTTTGGGTGATGATGAACAGTATCATGCTGTGGAACTCAGTAGAGGCACAAGAGGTTTTGGATTCAGCATTAGAGGAGGTCGAGAATTTCAGAATATGCCTCTTTTTGTGTTGCAAATTGCTGAGAATGGTCCTGCTGCCATGGATAACAGACTGAAGGTTATATAGTTAATATTTTGTGATTCAAGTGAATTGACTTAGAGAATTTCTCTAATTAAATTTATTTCCAGATTGGAGATCAGATTATTGAAATAAATGGAATTAATACTAAAAATATGACTCATGGTGAGGCAATAGAAATTATTCGTAATGGTGGTCCGTCCGTGAGACTTCTGGTTCGACGGGGCGGTAAAGTGCCTCCTCCTCCTCCACCACCTCTTCCACCCCCACCTCCTGTTGGAGGTAAGGATGTTTAAAAATCATTATTTGTGAAACAACACTATTTGCATTAGTCTATAAAATTCCTAAATGATTCGACAGAAAATGTGAAGAAGGTTCTTTCTGCTATTTTATTTAATCCATGTGTTGCTTTCTGCATGCCATTTTCTGTGTCTCTGTATTGTTTGATCATCTGCATACCATATAGTTTTGATTTGATGTCTTCTCTTCAGGTTATTCTTTCATTTGTATTTGCTGTCCATTTTGTTCTTGTTCTTGGTGTAGGAGTGGTGAGAGTCTGCATCCTTGCCTTAGATTGCTTGTTGCATGAATGGATCATGAATTTTGGAGAACAAGACTTATACATATCTTTGGGTTTTCATTCAAATTTTAATTCCCTTCATTATTTTGGATGCCTTCCTGTTTAAGAATTTCTCCTTTTAAGAGTAATTTAGCTGAAATTCTTACTGTTCATTGGAATGGTAAACTGTTGCCTGCATGAAACTTCAGGGACCCAAAAGAAGAAAGACGTCCAATTGTTGTTAAATTTAGGGACAGCCAGCAAGTCATAGGAAAATTGCGGTATTCTTCTGGAAAAGAGCACACTAATGCTGTTTGGAATGTGTTAACGCACTGGGGTATCGAAAGCAATGTACAAATTCTTTGCTGTGCCATAAATGCATCAAACACTTGACTTTTAAAGGAGCATGCATCTTTCTTGAAGAAACAGGGAATTGTTCTTTCCGTGCAGTCATCACATATACAAACTTATTTTACAATGTGTGTTTAAATGTAAAATACATTATGTAATCCTTAAAAAGGCCTTTCTGTTGATTGTAACTGTTTATGTCAGTCCAAAGCTTCAGTGTAGTGCAGCTGTAAAAGCTCCTTATCAAGATATCTCCTTTTTAAAACTTCTAAAATCACATGAAAGGATAGATTCCACAATTTCAAAAGCAGCTCTAAAAAAATTTAGACACCGTATGTGATATTTATTAGGAGAATTGTCTGTCGTATCACTCTTTGAATAAAGTTTGTATAAAGTTGAAAGCTGTGAATGACTGCGCTGAAATGGCTGTTAAATTAATGCAGTATTTTCATGCACTACTGACTAGATGAGGAGCGAAAGCAATTTATGTTGTGTTGTTCAAAAACATCGTTCACAGTACTCATATTGCAAGAAAGAAACACTAAAACAAAGTAACCACAAGAAAAGTAAAGATCATAAAGCAGTGAAAAGAGTGAAAATGAATTAAATTGTAATATAAAAATATTATATTGAAACACGTATCAGTAGTTTTCCACTGACTTAACACACCAAAACAAATTATCCCTAACATTCAAATTTCACACTCAAGTCGGCACAGGTTAATATAAGTCTGTTGAGACGAAATTTTATTTTTGAGTAAATTAATGCGTGTTTAGGGGGTGAGCTCAAAAAATTAGCAAAAATATTTTTTTTTGGCAATATAAGGGACACTTTAATAAACATGTGCAGAATTCAAACGGGTAAAGAGCTTTATAGACTTCAGTCTTTGTGCGACTGCCATTCATTGCCATGCTAGTTGAGCCCCGATATCATCACAGTTCACACACGGTAGTTGCCATTAGGTAGTGAAGCAAAGACTATCAAAGGCTCCCATATGAAATGTAATCAGGCTTATGAAAATTGTCAGCTACTTAAGAAGTTTTTGGCGTGAGGAGGTGGGCAAATCCCGTCTTTATCTCTTCTACATGTTCTCATTGTGAAGATGAACTGAATATTGCATACAAAATTCTCAATAAAACATTTTGACATTTTCACAATTGATTTTAGTTGCCTTTGGGTATTGGCCTAAAATTATTTGAAGGTGGTAATAACGCAATAACGCAGATTTCTTATGAAAATGATTCTAACACCAAGTATATTCCTAAAAGATTTGTTCATTACAACTTCAAGTATGTATTAATTAGTGGATAGGTCAAAAAGTGAACAATTCTGTCCATTGTATTGATCTTGTATCATAATAGCAGTGGGTGTAGCAAAGAGGAATCACTTTACATTTCTCCACCTAGTCACGTTCGTAAGTTCAACAGTTACATAATACGTTTCCGGTTTTTCAGTTGTCAGCTGCCACAATTGTTAATTTTAAAAGTAATTTAGAAGATAATATTTTGAATCCAACAGTAATTTTGTAGGAAAATTGTTCATTCTTTATTCTACTCTTGTATGTCAATCTGATCTTGGTATCTTTTCATATATTTGCAGACACAATCTAAAATAGGACGTGTTGATTTGAATTCCTTCTCTCTCCTTGATTAACAATGAATTAATGATCTTTTGAGTTTTATTTTACATGCATTATTTTAGTTTTGTGCGCCACTAATATTATTGTCAATATTTTAAGGCGATTCACCTGCTGACAATAATATACTGTCAAAATGTGTTTAATTGTAATAATATGTGAATCCTGGTATGACATCCTAATGTAAATGTAACATGTAACCCAGTTATAATATACAATCTGTAAAATCGATTGGTCATTGAATAATATTATAATTGGGCTGACATTAACATAGTTCTGTGTGTAAGTACACTGGGCAACATGATGTGATGTTTTTTACTTTCTCCCTACGGTGTAGAGAGAAAATTAAGTAAATCGCGAATTTTCGGCAAAAAACTCTTATTACAGGGCCCTGGGAACAAAGAACTGGATAAAATCCAGTTGGTAAATTTAGGCAAAAAAATCCTCTTATCACATGGTGTAGCCAGAATCCATATTTTATGGGTCTTTGATACGGAAAAATCGAATGACAGCAAAATATCTGTCTATTCGTGTGAACAACGCTAGCAGCCAAACTGTTCAGTCAGTTATCTCCAAAATTGATATTCCCCAATCATCTGGCTGATGTCGCAGCCCTTTGAATTTCAAACCGATATTTCAATTTGGGAGGTACTTTACGTGACATTATCCAAATTTTCAACAAAAAAAAATGGCTCAATTGTTTTTGTTTAAATTTTGTTGTTCAATAGTATGACGGCCGTTTAAGAGAATGGTGCAAGTCTCATGTTCGTTGAAAACCTTAATTTTTAGAAAATTGCCAAAGTTCAACATTTTTTCAGAGTCTTCTTACAATGAAAATATTAAAGATAGATATTTTTTCCCTGGGTGAAATCTGTTTCTTAAAGATAAATTTTGAAATAAGGTCATGTAGAATTTTTTTGAAAATTTGAGTACTTCTTGCGTAATTTTGCGTGAAAATACAGGAGAGAAATTACATGCTGTTTTAGCATCACGAATTTCCTTTTTAATTTATGTTTTTCAGCTCTCATTCAAGTAATTCTTACTGTTCTCTCGATTTCAAAAATCAGTTGAGTAGACATACTCAACATTGTTTATTTCTCTGATCTTAATTTGATAGACATAAACATGCTGAATTTTTAACTAATGCTGTTCCTAAGATCTGAGGACATTAATCAGGATAAATAGGGGGGTGGATCTATGAACCCCTAGTAAAAGAATGCACAACAAACACAAAACACATTGAAAAGTAGACAAACACAGCCCAAAAGAGATTAAAATTTGGAAATAATTCAACTTAAGAACTACACAACTTTTCATGATGTAGTAAAGAAATTAGACTTAATATTGTTTTCTTTATTTTTATGAATGCATGTGTTTTGCTATTTCCAATATTGGAGTCTTAAAAACACATTTCTGAGCAAATTATCACAAATCTTTTACATGGACTCTGAACAATTTATACAATAAAATCTTCGTGAAATGGAAGATGATCAAAATAGAATTATACTCTCATTATAGACTAAGAATTCAATCAGACCCGGTTTGATCATGTAATTTCTAAAATACCAATTGTTATTACACACTGATTATAAACTAATCATACACATTCACAATGATACAAACCTTCTAATCAGGCACAATTCTCGTAAATTATGTTCAGAGAAGAAACTATCATAATCTGTCGTGTATGTAATCACTTTAGTACTTGCCATGTTGTCTCTTGGATGACAGCTAAGGTCCGTGAATTTCGATACATTTCTTACTTATATTATTAGTTGTTTAAGACCATGTGAAAGAATTTGAGGACTGTTTCTAATGAAAGTAATTCTGGGGTGTGGTGCATGAACCTGATAACCCACATAGAGGAAGAGTGGAGAAAAAGGGAGAAAACTTTAGGGGTGTATAAGTACATAGTATTTATAAACAACAATTATCTTTTTATTCATAGAGGTAGAACATATAATACCTTACAATTCTACAAAATTTCGGAAATTTTGAAAGTCATTGTCATATTAATATTGCAATAAAAGTAAAATATCTGGTTCCGAATTTTTCGACCTTTCCGTGCATGAACCTGACAAACCACAAGTATACCATTTATCAATGAACTACTCATATGCATCATAATAAAATGAACTCACAGAAGAATTGTCATTGTCACTCGAGTCATCAGGTACTGGTAAGCTGACTTTTCCTTTTCCCCTGGTTTTCTTTGGGGTCTGAACCTTTTCCCTAAGCCCAGCATAAAACTCTCTGTGTTCTTCTAGTATCTATTCTGGCATAACTTTCTCAAATCTTTCAACTTTGCATTTGTAATAGGACGCCTGGTTTTATGTAAAAGTGGCAAAATAATCTTATTTGGCACTTTACCTCTTCGAAAAATATTCATCAATGAATAGTCTTCCATATCATTGTTGTGTATATAGACTATACCATAGCTTCCTAGCAAATTTGCACATATCAAAATTCGTGATACTTTCTGTATCTTTACAGGTCTACCATTTTCACCTTTCTTTCTAAATATTAAGTGTTTCTTCATATTATCAATGGAAACAATGTCTTCCCGCTTCATTCTCGTTACAATAAAAGGATTAGCCCTTTTACAATGCTCTACTAATTTGCAGCAACCTTCTGGTGAATATACAGTTGGTGTTCTCTTCTTTTTCTTAATTTGCGATATGTCACCTAACTTGCATGTGCCGAGACTAGAATGGCCAAAATGAAGATTATAATCAATTTGAAAAATATGTGTAAATGTGTAATATGAAACTGGTTCCACAGCTAGTGAAGCACATGTTTGTACGTAAAGCTCATGTAGCTTTTTTTCAGAAAGTGCTGGTGAGGGATATTTCCGGTGCGGATTATCTTTTCTTGTGTAATGCCTTCTGAACTTAGGTATCCGCTCTATGAAGTCGCGAGCAACTTGTTTTCTGCCTTCCGGTATTTTATTAGGTCAGTTTTAGTGTCGACCTCGACCATCTTCCTGCGGTGAACCATTCTGTCAGTAAATCGACCTGTGTAATCAATTTTTGCAGTTTTTATACCTAAGAAACTAGCCAGGGCCGTTTTACAAATCTGTATATTTTGTCCATCCTCAACTACTTTATATTCTACTGTACAATCTATTTTTTTCTTTGGACTAGAAGAATATCTTCGCTTTGGTTTGTTGATGTTAATGAACGAAGAAAGAAACATTCTTTGTTCCGTACAGCTTAAAAGGCTATAATATTTGGAAAATAATACCTTTCTGTCATTTGATTTAACATTTAGAAAACATTTTTTGCGACAGTTGAACATTCGCTTGCAGCAAATATCCGTCTGATGTTTCAGTATCTGACCTTTTATTCTCTCTGTCTTCAGTTTTTCTGTACTGTTCTCATTTCGGCTCTGAATTGAAAATAATGAAAAGATGATGTCATTGTCACTACCTGTAGAGAAGATACATCTTTTAGTCTAAGAAAATTGGTAAACACAGTCTTATTTGACCTTCATTTCCAGCTGAAATTATTAAATGACACGAAATATAGAACGCAAAGGCAATAGTTAATAATAATTGAAATTATATAGTGGCATCTTACCTGTTTCAGAATTCAAAAAACTCTGAAAAATCAAGGTTTCTGGCCGCTGAAACACGCTCACTTTCTTCACCAGACATCTTGATGGGGTTATCAGGTTCATGCATCGAATGAAGCTCAGTTTCTTATCCGCACAATCAGTGCTTCGCTTTTTTGTGAAGAAATGAGCACACGTATCGAGGTGGTGATTTAACGGTAGAGACTAGATGGCAGGACGAGTCTTACTCTACTCGTAACTCAATTTCGAAAAAAATGTGGGTTATCAGGTTCATGCACCACACCCTGGAATTGT
>BLKR01011122.1:0-38370 GCA_011170035.1 Teleogryllus occipitalis
AGTGCCTATTGCATTTGGCTTATAAGTTACCTATTAAGAAGTGGCAAGCGCGAAGGAATGATAAAAACATTGTGGCTGAAAATAAAGCTCGTATTCAGAGAGAGTTTCGAGAACGCAGTGGTTTGATTGTGAATCAGCCAAAACCAGGATCCGGTAATACAAATACCGGAAATACAGCTAGACGGTTCTTTCAGAACCCTGAACTATCTGCTGAAATTACACGCATTGATGTAGATTTAATTATAATTATGCACATAAGTATGATTGTCGTATCAAGTGGCTGTGAAATTCATGTTGAAAAGTTTCGGACTTTTGCTCATAACACGGCTCGATATTTTGTTAAAAAATATCCATGGTACAACATGTCACCTACACTGCACAAGTATTTTATTCATGGACCTGAGATTGTCTCGTCAGCTTTGCTTCCAATTGGACAATTAACAGAGGAAGCTCAAGAAGCACACAACAAAGATTTTAAGAAAAACAGAGAGCACTTCTCCCGAAAATGTTCCCGTGAAAAAACGAATAGTGATGTTTTAAATTTACTACTCTTTTAAGATAAGATCCACTTATCACCAACAAGAAAAAATTACCTACGAAAAATGTGCAAATCCTCCCAAAAGAAGCTCAGGTTCATCCACCCGAACACATTGTTCATTCTGAAAATTATGAGGCCCGCGCGGATGATGATTGCGATGACACAGTTCATACTATTGATAGCGATGATTTTTCATGATTAAATATAATTTCACTATATTTATATTTGATTTTAATTTATGTAATTAGTAAAACCTTTCATTTTTTTCTCCCCCTTCAATAAAACGTAAGGTAACGTTATTTGTTTTTATTTGCAATGCATTTTCCTAGAAAATTGACTATTTTTTTGTCAGATAAAGAGGTATCGAATTAGAAGTTACACCATTTCTTTCAACATTAATTTCTCTTTACAGTGATATGCAATACTATGGGTTATAGGTGTTACTCGAATTAATGCCAGAAATGAGGCCCTCTTGCCCCACTGTGAGGCGTTTGGATACTATTGGCTGTTGAGAGCGGTGTTCTATTGTGGGCTGCACAAAGGCTTTTCCCAATTGTTTAATGAACAAACGCCTTGTTATCTTCTTGTCGAGATTGTTAAACAAGAAAATAACATACGCATTAAGGCAAGCTACATACATCAAATGGTAAAATTTTCTAAGTGGCCATCTTTTGCAATTCCTTGTCACACTATACTTTCTCACCATTTCATCTACTTTGTCTACTCCTCTAGAATTATTGTAACATCATATGATCTCTGGAATCTTCTTCTCCCCGGAATCACTATCAATTTCATTACTCAAATGCATTGAAGAAAGCAAAAAACTTGTTTGTTCTTTTTTGGGACGTACGAAACTAGTCATGACTTTTTGAAATCCAAAAACACTACTGTTAATTTCTCTCTGCCGTTAATTCACAAATTCTGGCGGTATTTCACGTTTGTTTGATTTGAGAGTTCCAAAAATTGTTAGTTTTCTCTCCAATAATGACTTTGCCACTGGTATTCTCTCCAATAATGACTTTGCCACTGGTATACTGGAGAACCAGTAGTCCATGCAGATGTTGCGATTGGACTTCTCAATATATGTCACTATACGCATTACCACATCATGGGTAGTATTTGAGACCCGGTACCGTCCCTGTGGCTGTTTAACCGTATATATTTTAATGGAAGATGTGTACCATACTCTGGCATCAGTGAGTGCAAAAATGTTTATGCCGTATTTCGCAGGTTTCTTTGGCATATAGATGCGAAATTTGCAGCGACCACGGAGGTTGATAAGCTGTTTATCAAATATAAGCTAGTTCCCCCACACTATAATGTGTTTGGCAATTGGAAACAAACTTTTCGAACATTTCCTAACGGGAGCTATATTATCGTGTTCCCTTGTCTGCACTCCATCCCGAATGTCATCAAAACGTAACGATCTGAAGAGGAAAGCAAATCTTTTTTTAGGCATTGAGCTTTGAATAAAATGAATCCCTAGTCTACCTTTTTCCCATTTTTCACTAAGATTTAAGTTTCTGGATTTCATTACACCCATGAGTAACAATAAACCCACAACAACGGTTATTTCATCTTTCGTTGGCTCCTTGGCATCCCTTTCCCTACTATAATTTTCTTGTATCGAATGAATGTAAATATTTTTTTTGTAATCAACCACAAAATAGCATCACTCAAAAACTATTGGAAACAGTCTGTTTCATATTTTGCACTTTGTTTTACTCCCGGCAGATGGCGAATGATGTTGATGGCCCTAGTTCGAACATTCTGGGGCGGCGGTTCTTTACACCAACTGGAACTCCCGTCTCTACCTAAGTAATACGTGTAATTTACATTTACGTCAGAGTAAATCTTCCACACCTTCATGATCACTATTGTTATCTTCGTCTGCATCTCTGTTGTGGTCTGAAATTCAAATACTGTCATTCTCACTGTCATCTGAATCGCAGGTCTCTTCTTCATCACTAGACTGCAGTAGAATCTCACGAATTTTATCCTCGTCACCTATAGTAAGAAAACTTTTCTGAGCCTAAAAACAATTACCACTAGATTGAAAAATATTTTTAGTGACAAGCTAAAGTGAATAAAAACACCTAAATAACTCTTGCTATGGTTTGTGATCGCCGGAAGAATCGCGTCTAGATCGGCAACTGCAGTGAAATGCGTGGCAAGCAGCTGTGACAAAGGGAGGCGCGGGGGGACTGAGTAATCAGATTTCCTTCGAGCTGCAATTACTGGGAGAGGATAGGAAGCCGTTGAATGATAAGCCGCCAGACACGTGCACGAGGCTTTCCTGGAAAGGTACTGAGAGGCTCCGAAGTTTGTAAATAAATCTGAACGCAGAGTGGACGTCGAAACAGGGCTGGGTTGACTCGGTCACCCTACGCGCCCACTCCCGGGTTAAGCATTACAATATTTGCGAAATTCGAAGCACTTTTTTACAGGAATAAATTTAGTTTTCGAAAACTTCAATTGATGTCATTTGAAGCTTTTCCACTCACAAATGCAATAATGTATACAAATCGATGGAAATGTGCATATTAACGGCGTGAGAGATAGTTAAAAAAATTACACTTCTGTAGTTTTTGAAAAAAAATAACAACAAAGAATACACCAAAATGTCATTAAACAGAGCAATTACTTCTATTGATTGGAAAAGTTTGAAGAAAGAATTTGTTGCCATTTTGAGAAAATTTTGAAATATGTCCGGGGAGCTTAATGTAATTTTAAAGAATGATGTCCTAAATTTCAAGGCTTCATCTAGAGCCAGATCCACAAGAGATTCTATTAGGAAAGATCGTATGGATGGTTTAGACACTAGGAGTGTTAACAGACGGACTGACAGACGGAAGAAGATAGAGACTTTTCCTTAATAAAAAATGATCCTTAAAGACCAATCTTGAAATAAGTGCACGTTCAGTTTTTCCGAAAATATGAGCAGTTCCCCTATAATTTTTGTGAAATTTTACGCAAACGATAGGCATCTTTTTTGTGAAAAACCGCTTCAAATTTTTTCCTTAAGGCCTCTAGCCGGATAAGGAGGGTTTCAGGCCTTTGTTTGCAATTCGACTGAGTCTTTTCTCACATGTTTGGATGTAGAAAATATTATTTTTAAAATATGAGTCTAAAATATCCATGTGGTAAGTACTTAAAGCGAAAAACCGTTTTTCGTATTTAAATTAAGAAAATAATAATTGTATGGCATTTATTTTATTTCTTTGCTTCTGATGTGAACATTGCCGTAATTATTGTTTAAAAATTAACTTTTAGATGACTTACTATTCATAAATAGAGTGATAAATTGATTAAAATAGTATTTTTAATAAAATTGTTAAACAATTTATTTTTTTTAAATTACAATTCACCTAGTTCATAAACTTCCAGGAGTTTCAGATAGTGCTACTTATGTAGACAATTTTATATGCTTTTGAGTGCTCAAACCGGCAAATATCAAGGATTTGGTTTACGACCTGGCGGGCCAATTTGCTAACCAAGCTTTTTTTACGATCTACGTGTCTTAAAATAGAGAATGTTTGATTAATACGTAATATTTTAAAAATTGATAAAAAATAATAGGAAATGGCTTAATATTGTTGGAAATCTTTACTATACATCAAATAGTTTTTTTTATTCAAAATAAAAATGCTTTATTTGTCATAAAATAGTAATTAAACGTACCTGGAATTTTACTTAATTTATAACTAATTAATTAAAATTATAAACCTTCGTACTTTGATTTTTGTTTCTATTGTTTTCAATATCAACAATCATACAACACACATCAAGAAATCTGAATGGTTACAATTACTTAATCATATGTCGAACAATTGTAATAGTATTTTACACAAGCAAATTAGTCAATTCTATCCACCAGAAGAACGTTTGTTCGCATTTACAGGATTAAATTGGAAACAAATTCAAGAATTGCAACAAAAGTTAACTTCCATGAGAAACATGAAAAAGAGATATTCTATGCAGGCCATTCTCGTTTTTTTAAAATTTAAACTACAAACGGGAAATTCGATTCATATCTTAGCATCAATTTTGGGTTTAAAAAGCAAACAAATTATATCGATTTTCTGCGAATCTGTTATGGACTCATATCAGAAAAATATGTGAAATATGAAAAATATGAAAAATATGAAAAATATGTGAAACTCCACAAAAAACAACACAAAATATACGTGAGTCTACAAGTATTTTATTCTGTAGTTTAGGATTGTTTATTGTTTTTAGTTATAAAGTGAAGAAAGTTTAGGAGCTGGAAGCCCAAATAAGAAAAATATAATTTTTGGTGAAAAAGTGAGCGAGGTAGACGGGAAATTTCCAAATGGGGTTGAAGAGAAGACAGGGCTATCGAAGCGTGGCCGTGCAGAGCATGGCAGCGAGGAGCAGGGCAGAGAAGGGATGCAACAGAAGAGATAGAACCACCGCAGGGTATGAAAAAATGGAATTCCTCTCCCTGACTAATAATTTACTATAAACCCGAGCAACGCCGGGTACACCAGCTAGTATAGAATATGTTTGATAAATACGTAATACTTTAAAAATTGATAAAAAATAATAGAAAATGTCTTAGTATTGTTGGAAATCTTTACCATACATCAAATAATTTTTTTTCATTTATTTCTACCTGTTCGACTACAAGTCTTTCAGGGAGTTTAAAATCACGACATACTAACGGCTGTTTTGGTCACTGACAGTAACCTTATAAAATAAGGACTTATTAATATTTTTAAGATATGTAGAATTTTTTTAATGTAGAAGGGAGTTAGAAGGAATGTAAATAAAGGATGAAAATAATTTCAATGAAAATTTATGGAGGACGAAATTTATCTTTAGGGAATTTTGATTGGATACGACGAGGAAAGTTATAAGTGCGGCCGAGATGAAAAAGTTGGGCATGATGTAAAGAAGGTAAATTTTCAAAGAATAGCTGACTATGATGTTTAATATATTCATGAATTGTAATGATTTGTAATTCTTTATGAATTTGCGAATTAGGGATAAACCAGGGGGCATGAACAATTCTACGTAAAAATTTGTTTTGATAAATTTGTATTTTTTGAATATTTGTTTTAGCTGCATTAGACCATATTGGACAAGCGTAAGTTAGAGAAGGACGAATAATGGATGTGTAAATTAATTTGGCAGTTTTAATACGAAGAGAAGAATTATTGTTAATAAGGGCATTGAGTTTATGAATTTTTATATTTGTTTTTTGAAGAATGTTTTTTATGTGTGTTTTCCAATTAAGTTTTGTATCTAAGTAAAGTCCTAAATATTTTATGGAAGAAGTAGATGGGAGCCAAGGAATATGAGTGTTATTAATTGTAAGCAAATTAGATCTGGGTGGACGCCGCACTACGTCAGCACTGTGATATATCTTATACTTTTTCCTATCCCACTGATCGTACAAAGTTCTACCCCATTCCTTAACTAAATACTTCCATGTCATCCTTGACACCGTCTCATCTCTCTCTCTCTCTCTCTCTCTCTCTCTCTCTCTCTCTCTCTCTCTCTCTCTCTCCCTCTCTCCCTCCCTATCTCTCTCTCCCTCCCCCTCTCTCTTTCTCTCTATGGATAGCTGAAATTCTCGCTCTTTCTTTCTTTCTTTCTTTTTTTTTTGTTCTTGTTCTCTCTTAGTTTTCATCCTAGGTTACTTTATTCTCCCTTCCCTCCAATTTTCATACTATTATCTATTTAGCTTTATAAAGTAAACTAATCGTTTAGCACACAAAAATATCATTCCTCCTCCTATCTACTTTTACATTTATCATAATACTAAAAAATGACAAACCCATAACCTAGCTATATGTCTCTATAATCTACTCGTACACTCTCTCAATCATTTTTAAATAACATGAACAAACCTTTATCTCATACGTCACTTTTATTGCAGTACGCAGATGTATGCGTACCTTTGTTGTGTGATTATGCATGAGCATTTGCTCATATTTGTATGAATTCAAAATATTATAATGATATGCTTTTCATTTTGTCTACATGTGTTTCACTAATTTGCAATATTTCTGTTCCAGTTCTTCATCTCTTACAAACTGCGCCGTACATTTAGACATAATATTTAATTCAAATTATTGTCGTTTTTTTCTTTCTTTGTAGTTTGTGTGCAGTGAAATTGTTTACTTGTATTGTGTCTTGGCCTTAAGCCGCCATCCTGATTGAGGTTTACCTGGGTTTACTCAATCGCTTAAGGCGCATGCCGGGATGGTCCCTTGCTTGCAGTCCCAGGAATAAAGGTAGAATAAATCGTTGGCTTACGGGTGAGAGATGTTGGGTCAGGTTTTCGGGTCTTGGGAATACTCTAAACGGTAAAAATTTCCTAAATTCTTAAAATTTTCCAATTTTCTAGTTTGTGGAATATTTTAACTGTTAATATTTCCTAAAAATGAATTGATTATATCCACATTTTTATTTTCTTTAACTTTATTTAAGAACTAAATAGTTTTACGACACTTAATCATATAATAATAAAAATTGTTAATATTATGAAATATACGCAAAATCAGTTACCATTATCTCTTAATGCTTTCAGTTTCTCTCAGGGCTTGAACTCTTGACTTGATGTGTCTTCGCTTGTATGCTGACGAGATTCCCTCCCTTTCTAGTTTTTCTAGGGGTAATTCAAAAATACGTACGCAATTTTAGCTTCTTCAAAACCTCAATGAACCAATTAACATAACCTATTAACATTTCACTGGTTCTCTTTCTCCTTTTCTTTCTTTTTTCTTTCCATTCTCTCTACCGTTCCATTCATCCCGATTCTTTCCCGATTTCCTATCAAGTTCGTCCTCTCTCGCTTTCACTCCTGTCATCCATGTGAAAATCTTGCGTGCGTATTCTTCATTGAATGACTTCCTTTATTATGTACTATTGTAATATAAATTCTGAAAGTGGTCAGGCGGAAGAGCAGGCTAAATAGCCTGAGCCTCGCCACCAATAAAGACATTTATTTATTTATTTATTTATTTATTTAAGTGGAGGGGGAAAATTCGGTTTACATAAAGTGAATATTTTTGCTTGACATTTCGTCATGTTAATTTTGATTCTCCAATTATTAGCCCAGTTAGAATATTGATTAAGATCTGTTTGTAGTTTGTTTTTTGCAGTTAGAATGTGAGGATGTGAGGTAATAAGGGCAGTGTCATCAGAAAAAAGAGGAATCTGAATAAATGAATTTTGGTATATCATATAGAAAAATATTGAAAAGGAGAGGAGAGAGACAGAAACCTTGAGGTACCCCAGCAGAAATATTAAATTTTTGTGAAAAGGAGTTATTGTATTGAACTATAAATGATCGATTAGTTAAGAAATTTCTAATAATATTTACAAGATAGATAGGAGTACCAATGATATTTAGTTTATATATGAGACCTTCATGCCAAACTTTATCAAAAGCTTTTTCAATATCTAGAAATATAGCTAAAGAATGATGTTTTAAATGAAAAGAGTTTTCTATTTTTTCGGTGATGCGTAATAATTGGTGAAGAGTAGAGTGTTGGTGAGTAAATCCAAATTGTGTTGGTTGAATAATATTAATTTGGATAGTAAATTGAAGCATTCTATGTAGTAAGAGAGTTTCAAAGATTTTTGAAAGGGAAGAAAGTAAACTAATAGGGCGATAATTTGAAGGATGTCTAGGATCTTTCTATGGTTTACATATAGGAGTTATTACAGCTAATTTCCAATTATTAGGAAAATAATGAAGACAAAGAGACGAATTTAAAATGTTAGTAAAGGCTGCTATGGATTTATTGCCTAGATGTTTTAAAGATTTATTAGTAATTAAGTCATAACCAGCTGATTTACGTATTTTTAATTTTTTGATAATAAGGTTAATTTCTGATGGCGATATAAAGTTAATAATTTGTGGAACATTATAATTCGGAAGAGAGAGATAATGTATCACATGATTGTATAGTTGTGTATTAATTATAGGATTAGTAAGAAAGGAAGTTTGAAAGTGGGTACCAAGTAAATGAATTTTTTCAAGGTCTGTTTGAGCAGTAGTAGAAGAATCTGTGAGAATTGGAATAGTTACCTTTTCTTTGTGAAGACGTTCAATTGTCGACCATAATTGTTTAGATTGAGGATGTAGTTGTTGCAGAAAATTTTGATATTGAGATAACTTAAACATATGTATTTTTGAACGAATAATACGTGAAATTTTATTAAGTTTTGATTTGATGTCAGAACGGTGAGTTAACTGCCAATAACGACGAAGAGAGTGTTTGGTTTTAATTAATGGTTTTTAAAGGTAATGGATTGTAAATAGTAGGTAATTGTGGGATGTAATGTGAACTGGTATGAAGTGTATTGTGTATTGTAGAAGTGAAGTGTGTTAAGTAATTGTCAATATCTTGCGTTGTTTTGATATTATGAGGAAATTGAATATTATTTTCAATGTCATACTTAAATCGATTCCAATTAATTTTTTGAAAGAGAGGATTAAAAGTAGATGGAGTAATATTAAAGGAAAAAGATAATAATAATCGGTAGATGGTCAGAATCTAATTCTGGAAGTACAAATTGTGTAATAGGAAAGGGAAAATTTTGTGTATGAATTATATCAAGAATGTCGGGAATAATATTGTCATTATAAGAATAGTATGTAGGCTCAGAAGGAGAATGTATTTGAATATTATAAGAAGTAATAAATTTGAGTATTTTAATGCCGTTTGGGTTGGTAGTATTGCATCCCCAGACTTGATGTTTGCAGTTGAGATCGCCTAGTAGAATGCTTTTATTTGTATTGTTGAAAATTTGTTTAAATTTTGTTAGAGGAAAAGTAAATTTCGGTGGTTTGTAGGCAACTGAAAAATGGTAGTTAATTTGATTAATATTAATGATTATTGTAAGTATTTCAAGAGAAAGACAGATATTATGCTGAACTAAATAGTGTTTTATGAAAGGTTTAATAAGAATTGCAACACCTCCTGAGGCTATGGAATTGATTCTGTCAAATCGATAAATTTTATAGTTAGTAATAAAGAACTTTTCATTTGGAAGATGTGTTTCAGTGATGAATGCAATATGTACGTTATGTGTGTATAAAAAATGTTCAAATGTGTGTTGTTGACGTTTGAGACCATTAGCGTTCCAATTAAGAAGTGTTAATCTATATATTTAAAAAGAGAAGGTATTCTGCCATGGCTTCGTTTAGAGCTTCTACTGAACCGATTGTAGTAATTTTTCTTTTAAATGAAAGAATGTAATCCCTAGAAGTGTTATCAGATATTGTTTGAGTTGATTCACCAACATTTACGGTGTAAATAAATTAATTAAATAATTCTTTAATAGTACGCTTATGAATAGTCAATTGTTTTCTTCCAAAGGGTGGCTGTTTCCAAATCGATATACGTGAGTCGATATATGTGAGTCCACGTGCGCTGCTTCATGGTGGCACTGCTTGATGTTTTGTTTTGTTTGTTGAGATTTGTTTGCAATTCGTCAAGGTTTTGTTTGAGTGTAACCATTGCATTGTGGTGTTCACAGTTTTTATGTATTTGCTTTTGTGGTGTATTTTGTAAGAGAACATTCGGACAGTTGGTTTTGTTCGGTTATAGTGAAGTTTTACATAGGTTATGTCGAATTCCGAATCCTTGCCCACGCGCCCCAAAAGACGCAAACGTACATTAACTGGACGTAGGGAAAGAGAAAGTCAGCGTAGGTGTGATAGTGAGGTCATTTCGTTTTCTGTTGGGTCATTGTCGATGAAATGTCAGTTTTGTTCTGCTTTGTTCTTCCCATGTGAGAGAAATTCTGCCAACCAGTTTACTCTGTGTTGCTTAAATGGGAAAATAAGTTTACCTTCGAGTAATATGCCAGAAGAAATCAAACAGTTGTTTATAGGAGATAATGACACATCAAAAAAACTTTAGAAACAATATTCGTCAATATAATAGTGCTCTTTCTTTTGTGTCATTTGGTGCCAATATTTGCATTGCCACCAGGTCATGGACCATACGTGTTCAAAATTTTGGGAACTCCACATCACAGAATATCTTCCTTATACCCTGAAGATCCAAACAATGCGACATATGGACAGTTATATATTTTAGATGTTGCTGATGCGAATACAATTAGATTGAATAATCCTGCTAATAGTAATTTAAGAAAAGACATAATTGAATTTCTCAATGGTGTATTATGTGAATACAACCCCTATATTAAGACCTACAAAATAATGCATCAGAAAATTTGTGAAGAAAAGAAATTATCAATGAAAGAAAATCGTCCATCTTTAGACCTGGTACTTCGATTCTATTATGAGCCACTTTCAGATCCTCGCAGGTACAATGTTCCAACATGTTCTGAAGTTGCAGCTGTTTTTGAAACCTCGGATGGTGCTCCACCTTCTCATAGGCATATAGCAGTGTATCCAAAAGTTGGAGGACTCCAAAAAATAGACTATGATAGTATGCATTGTGATCCATTGTGTTATGTAATGATGTGGCCATGTGGTGAAACTGGGTGGCACATTTCCATGTGTGCAGATGGTGTACGAAAAACCAAGGTACGTAACAATGTAACAATGAGAGAGTATGTGTCATATAAACTTGCTGTTCGAGGATCACTGCCTTCAGGAGATTTTAATCCAGTTTTAAATAGTGGAAAGTTGACACAACAGTTAATTGTTGATTATTATTGCAGAATTGAAGGTGATAGATTAAAATTTATTCGCAACCAACAAGCAAAGCTGAGGTCGACACTTATATTGGTCTTGCTGATGCATTACAAGTTCGGGCAAATGATGAAAATTTGAGAGCAAGGCGAATTGTTATTCTACCTTCAACATTTATTGGTAGCCCACGCAATATGATGCAGAATTACCAGGATGCAATGGCAATAGTGAGAAAATTTGGAAAGCCAGATATTTTCATCACTTTCACATGCAATCCATCTTGGCCTAAAATTACCAACAGTATAAATACATTCGAATCTGCTAGCAATAGACCAGATATAGTTGTCCGTGTTTTTCATGCAAAAGTGAAAGAATTGCTTCGTCTAATTAATCAGAAGCACATATTTGGTAGAGTACAAACATTTCTGTACACAGTAGAGTTTCAAAAAAGAGGTTTACCTCATGTTCATCTGCTACTGTGTCTTGAAAATGATTTTAAATTGAGAGAAATATCTGATATCGACAAAATTGTTTCTGCAGAAATACCAGATCCCAATGACACAAAATTATACAATTTAGTTAAGACCCATATGGTACATGGCCCATGTGGAATTTTAAATCCTTTGTCAGTATGTATGGAAAATGTAAAATGTAAAAAAGAGTTTCCAAAACCATTTTCAGCAGAAACCAAAGAAAATGTGAATGGGTACCCACTCTATAAAAGACGAAATAATGGACAGACATGCCTAAAAATTTCACGAGGCAATGAAATTCTGGTAGACAATGGTTTTATTGTGCCTTATAATCCTTTCTTATTGAAGTATTTTGAAGCTCATATTAATGTAGAAATTTGTGCGAGTGTTCATAGTGTGAAATATATTCATAAATATGTTTACAAAGGTCATGATTGTGCTAACATACAAATATCTTCAGAAGATGTAATTCTAATACATGATGAAGTATCAAAATTTTTAAATACACGGTATGTTAGCGCATGTGAGGCTGCTTACAGAATTTTTGCATATAGCATGCATGAACAATCGCACAATGTAATTCACTTGCCTCATGAACAACAAGTTTACTTTACCAATGACAATGCATCTGAAGCTTTGTTTAGAGCACAGTCAAGAAGCACTGAATTTATGGCTTGGTTTAATTTAAACAAAAACCCGTCCACAAGATGTTATTTTACTTATCCCAAAACACCACTTCATTATGTTTGGGATAAAAGCCACAACTGTTGGAAGAAACGTTCAAGATTTGCAAAAGTGATTGGTAGAATGTATAATGTTTCCCCCTCGGATTCAGAAAGATACCGCCTTCGCTTGCTGTTGCTTCATGTTATTGAAGCATCAAGTTTTGAGGATATGAGAAATATTGTGTATCATACATTTAAGGAAGCTGCGATGCAACGAGGTTTGCTAATGGATGACTCTGAATGGCATCGCTGTTTAGAAGAAGCCTGTGTTTTTCAAATGTCTATTCAGCTAAGACAACTTTTTGCATTTATTTGTGTACTTCAACAGCCCTGCAAAGCAAATAATTTGTGGGATTCATTGAAAGATTCTCTGTGTGAAGATCTACTCCAAAAACACAACGCTGAAGTTGCATATCAAATGGCCTTGCTCGATATTGAAGCCGCTATAAAATTACACGGAATGTCTCTTGCTGTTTTTAATTTACCATCTGTCAAAGAAAATCCAATTCAAATAGAAGAATCCAACGCCACAAGCTTAGAACTCAAGAGCAAACTACAGGAAATGATGGAAAAAGCTAATGAGGAACAATTGCTCATAATTGAACAAATTATGAATAGTATTACACAAAATGACAACGGTTTGTGTAATGCTTATTTCATAGATGGTCCTGGAGGCTCAGGCAAAACATTTTTATACCATTGACTCATTCATTGTTTTTCAAATATTGGAGTTGAAGTTATATCTGTTGCATGGACAGGAATCGCAGCTATGCTCTTACCCAATGGCCGAACTGTTCATAGCAAATTCACATTACCAATGCAATTACATGAAACATCTGTATCGGCACTTAAAGTGAACAGTAAAGAAGCTCATCACATTAAAAAATCAAAACTTATAATTTGGGATGAAGCATCCATGGCAAGTGCTCCTGCATTAATGTGTGTAAATAAACTTCTGCAAGATATAATGAATTGTAACCGCTTGTCGTCGGTCACACTTTAACCAACGGAAAATGGAAGCTATAATACCCAACACTAGGCCCTACACGTAGTTTCTACAGTGGCGAAGAGATGGCGTAAGTCAGAGAAGGATTTCTGAACGCACTCAGACCGTAGCCAATCAGGAAATTTTCGTGAAATACGGACGTGGCGTGAAATTGCGTCAAAAAAGAGCTCGCTCTTTCTGGTTCGAGACGTCAAGGAGAACGGTTGTCTACGAGTACGCCATATGGTCGACGAGGGACACGCGAAGATTGCGGAACACAAAAGCTTTAATAAAAGGTAATTGACTGAGTACTTTTCATGGATTTACGTACTGTGAATATCGTGAAATTACATGGAATTAGTAAATGAATATTAAACAAGAATGCAATGAATGAAAGAACGACGGCGGTAATAGATCGAAATGAATCTGTAAAACCACGTTGCTGCATTCTTGTTGCTAGAAAAGAGGACTATTGTAACATAGGACATGTTTCTTCTTTGTTACAGCTTTAATATATTTCATATTTTCAATATATTTCATACTTTTCATATATTCTTTATTCTTATTTTTGGGAATTTCACTTTGGAAATCCTATTATGGAATATTGAGAGTTATGAAAAAGAAGGAATATCCAAATACTAGTTTGACTTTTGCCATTACGAAGTCATAACTTGGAGTTTCGGACTCGCATTCTGATGCGACTATCGCCTCTGCGAAAGCTGTGGTGAATTTTCGACTGGGAGACGGTGTTCGGAATACTTCAGTGCGACAGACAACGCAGGGACTTTGCAGAAGACCGACGACCTTGAGGCGCGAGGGTCGCGCGACGGGCCAGCTACACAACGCGGGACCAACTTGCGGAGCTCGCCGGTCGTGAGTATATTAAAGCAGAAAGAACACTCACTTAATTTCAGTCTGAAAAAAAAAACGTATGAGATAGGATTGTAATTATACTAGCCAAAACATTGTAATGTGAGCTTCCCTCAAAAACAGACGTTGATCGGGCAAGTTTCTGAGAACATTGGTTTTATTTCTTTTCGACAGTCGTAACAAGAATCAGATTAAAGTAATTCTTTATGTTTATGTTTATGATAGAAGTTGTTTTGTACAGAATTATTTATTTAGTCATATTTTAATGATTCAAATCATTTAGAGACGTTATGAAACAAAATTTTGTGTTGAAAGGCTATGTAGAAGCCGAAGGTCAAATGTGACTACTGAGTGTAACGTAATTAGTGATTTAAAAGGTAGTAGTGAATTTCTAGTATTGTGTGTATGTATTTTTCTTTTACAGGATGAATATGTGAACTATGATTTGTGTGTCTCATGTGTGATATTCTTTGTGAAGTGTAAAATTGTATCCATTGCTTGTTTTCTTGTAAACAGGGATCTGAATTATTATTATTCTAGTGAAAAACTGCAGTTTAGGTAGGGAATTAGCTACCATAATTTTACGAAAAGTGAAAACATAGGAGGATCTGTGAATTTCATTTGTACAGAGATTTGGCATTCAATAGAATACATGTAATTACATTGATGTAAACGAAAAATGTAAAATCTGTTACATTTTGGCGCTCTAGAATATATGTTATTTGTCATTTAAAACTGAAAAATTGTGTTGGTTTGTTAATTGATCAGTAGTTTAACAAAAGACGAACCCACTACCAATAGGGAAGTTTATCCGTAAACTGAGATATTCCCAGGGATGCGTGACGGTGTAATCACACGTCGCGAAGTAGGCAAATGACAGATCTACTTTTGTAATCGGTGAAGATAGAGGAGTACGGTTACAATCCAGACATTTTGGATATCGCAATTACGAACACACAAACCACATACTACTCAACACCTCTATTTGAACTGGATTCCGACCACTTACCAATCGTCATCTCAACACACACCCCGCCCCCACCCCCACCCCCACCTACTCACATATTAAACACGAACAACATAAACTGGAAGGAATTCAGGAAAATAATAACAAGTAAAACCCCCAATTTTAAAAATCTTAACACCCCATTAGAAATAGAAAGGGAAATTTCATACTTACACGATATAATTACCAACACTATTAAACATTTACAAGCCAATAGACCCCTCATCACTCACAAAACGCTTAACAAATTACTGCCAGAAAAAATACTAATAATAATCAACACTAGAAACAGAAACAGAAGATTATGGGCCAAACTCAGAAACCCACACTTAAAGAAAGAATTGAACATTTTAAATTCAAGAACAAAAAAAGCAATAAACGACTTTCATAGCTCAACCTACAACAAACTAATAAAATCATTAAGCACAACCAATAATTCTCTATGGCAGTTCACTAAAATATCCTAAATTTTGTAAAATACTCAACGGGCGACTGAGTGAATGGGCGGAAAAGCACGGTAAAATATCAGAATTGCAAGCAGGCTTTAGGAGAGGCTTCGCGACTACCGACAATATCTTTGTGTTAGATACCCTAGTAAAACAGGCGCTTGCACGTAAACGGGGCCACTTATATTGCAGTTTTGTAGATTTCAAAAAGGCGTTTGACTCTATCAATAGGAAAGCTTTATGGCAAAAACTTAATGGGCTAGGCGTCTCACGTAAAGTTTTAAAAGTGCTGCAGAGCATGTACGAAGACGTAAATTTCTGTGTCAGGTGCGGTGATGGAAGTACAACGCGAAAAATAAAATCGACAGTAGGAGTAAGACAGGGCTGTCCTCTCTCACCGCTATTGTTTATAAACGATTTATTGACGTGGTTACAGGAAGCGGATACATCTGCACCGGAAATTGAGGGCCTGAACATTCCCGGACTACTATATGCCGATGATTTAGTTTTATGTTCGGAGACTATTGACGGCTTACAGAAAAGTTTGAATCTCTTAGAAACGTATAGTAAAACATGGGGATTGAAAGTAAATATTCAAAAAACTAAAGTAGTTGTCTTCAAGAATGGATTTATCTGGGGTAGCAAAGAGAAATGGTTTTACGCTCAGGACGAGATCGACCGGGTTAAAACATTTACATATCTTGGGGCAAAATTTTCCATGAATGGGGGATGGAATAATCACATAGTGGCGGCGCACAGTAAAGGAAGAATTGCGCTCAAAGAAATCGTTGGCGCAGTGCGCAGGGTTCCGGAATTGTCTTTAAAGGTGTGCGATACAATGTTTAAATCGCTAGTTCTCCCAGCAATGAATTATGGTGCAGAAATTTGGGGAGTGGATAGGATAGATCGACTAGAAAGCGTCGAAACAGATTATTTCAAATTAATTCTCGGAGTCTCTAGATTCGCAGCAAATGCCGGAGTCCTAAGAGAGGTCGGTAGTGTAGGAATTTGGAAAGATTTTAAAATGAAACCCATTAAACTTTGGATTAAATTAGCAGGTGAACAGTCTGACACACTTATACATAGATGTTTTCGAGTGCAGTTACAGGGAAGCAACCAACGCCACTGGTCGTATAAAATTAAACTGCTACTGGAACGTGCAGGTCTGGGAGACGTTTCTCCGGAGATGGTGGGAGATAGGGGAACACGTGAGATAGAACGGCTAATTTCGGGTAGACTTGCGGATATTAAAAGGCAAGAGATCCTGGCAGCAACGGCCGAAAAACGTTCGCTAGTTGCGCAAATTCACGCGAGTCCGTTATGGGGTTGCGAACGTTACGTAAACACACTGCGAAAGGACGCAAGAGGGGGATACGCTTGGTTCAGGGTCGGGGGGTGGATGCAACGTAGATTAAAGGACTCTAATGGTAATGGCATCTGTGTGCTTTGCGGTGATAGGGAAGACTGGATCCACATCCTTTTAATTTGCAATGCGACCGAAACTTGGAGAGGAAAATGGATGGGAATGGGAAATTACTACTTCCAACATAGGAACGTAACGCTCGCCCAAAACATTCTAGGTGATAAAAGATCTAACTTCATGAAAGAATTAGGAACATTTCTAGGTAAGGTTCGGACCATTAGAGAAACTGAAATTAGGGAGTGGGAAAACAGCACTGGTTAGTACAAGCAGAGCCTAGACTGGAGAGAAATAAATAATAAATCAATAAACTAACAATAATTAAGTTAGTAAGTTATGTTAGGTTAGTAAACAGTAAAAAAAAAGAAAAAGAAAAAAAAGTTATAAGTTTTAGTCAATTGCTAAGTATAAGTAGATAAATAAGTCAATAAAAATAAATAAATTAACTTATAATAATTAAAATAAGTTAAATAAATTAAAATTAAATTAATTAAAATAAGTTAAATAAATTTAATTTAAATTAATTAAAATAAGTTAAATAAATTAAAATTAAATTATATTAAAATAAAATAAAAAGAAACGGTTAAAATAAAACACATTAGGAGGCAAAGGGAAGTAGAAATCGGAAATGTTAGGGCAGAGGCGTTGGTGCGGACGATTTTCTGTGGTGCTGTTTGTTTTCAGGTGCGGAGGAGGCCAAACACTGGAAGGAGAATGCCTGACGCCCGCGCCAAATAAATAAATGGTTTAAAAACCGGATAGATTAGCATGTACTCGGCTTCTGACGGCAGGTTTTTCCCCCTTCAGGGGTTTTTTCCTCAGCCGTACCTTATGGTCTCTTTTCCGCGGCTTTGATGCGAAGGAGAGACCATTTGGGGTGAATACCAGAATTCGAAAGGTTAGAACGCTGTAGAATGTAGGTATTGTAATGGCTTAAAGGCCTTCGGCCTAGCCACATTGCATCAAGATTTTTACTTTGCCTGTAATAATTACCTATTAAATAAAATAAAATAATAAAAAATATCCTAAAAAAGAAAAACAGCATCCCACCTCTAAATACGTCAATGGGGAAAAAATTCGCCCCTTTTGACAAAGCCGAAGCATTGGCCAATCATTTTGAAACAACATTCATGCTCAACAACACACCAACTCATCCTGATCATGCGATGATATTACAAACAGTTTCAGCCCCGAACTATGATGTGCCACAGAAGATAAAATTCATATCCCCAAATGAAGTAAAAAACATCAACAAAAAACTTCAACAAAAAAGCCCCTGGTCACGATAAAATCACTAATAACAAAACAACAAATCAAACAAAAAAACAACAAAACAAACAAACATCACAAAACATCAACAAAAAACTTCAACAAAAAAGCCCCTGGTCACGATAAAATCACTAATAAGAACCTAAAAAACCTCACATCCTCAACTATAGCCTATATAAACAACATATATAACTCAATAATACGAATTGGATATTACCCTATAGTATGGAAAAACTCAATCATAATACCCATTCCAAAGCCATATAAAAATCATAGCAATGTAGAAAACTACAAACCGATAAGTTTAATAACCACACTTTCAAAAATTCTCGAGAAACTAATTCTAAAAAGGTTAAATAGCTACCTTCAATCAACCCAAATTATTCCATTACACCAGTTTGGCTTTATAAGTCATGTATCAACCGCACACCAACTACTCAGACTCTCAGAAAATATCCACACAGCGTTTCAAAAAAAACATCACACAATAGTTTCATTTCTTGACATTTCACAGGCGTTTGATCGAGTATGGCACGAAGGACTATTATACAAACTCCGAACAATGGGAACACCAAGGCTCGAGGAAGAGGAGTACGGTTACAGAATAACGATGTACCTTTTGGAGGTAAAGTAATTGTTCTTGGTGGTGATTTTCGTCAGGTTTTGCCCGTAGTTCCACATGCCTCCAGACAAACCATTGTACATAATTCAATAAAGTCATCCCCGCTTTGGCCTCTATTCAAAATAATTAAATTAACAAAAAACATGCGAGCAAATCCAGAAGAAAAGGAGTTTTCTGATTTTTTATTACAAATTGGAAATAGAGAGTATCCAGGTATAAATGGGGAACCAGAAGGAACTATTGAATTGCCTTCGTCTATTGTAGTCCAAAAAGACATTGTTTTTGAAATTTATGGAGAAACAATTTTTTCACCAAACGATGCTAGGAGATTTTATGAAACTGCAATTCTATCTCCTAAAAATGAACATTGTGATTACATAAATTCTAAAGTAATTGATCTCCTTCCTGGTAAAGAAAAAATATATTTTAGTGTTAATCATTTAATAACTGAAAATGAAAATGAAATTTTACAGTTCCCTTCAGAATTTCTCAATAGTTTAGAATTATTTGGATTACCTTAACATAATCTAAGATTGAAAAATGGCGCAATTGTAATGCTTCTGAGAAATATGAATGTCTGTAAAGGTCTTCTGAATGGCACAAGACTGATTTCTCATAACATGTATGAAAACTGTTTAGATTTAGAGATTATTACTGGGCAAAATGCAGGACAGCGAGTGTTGCTTCCCCGAATTGACCTCACACCATCTGACTCTACTCTTCCTTTTAGTTTTAGAAGACGGCAATTTCCAGTTCGTCTTGCGTTTTGCATGACAATTAACAAGGCTCAGGGGCAAACATTTGACAAAGTGGGACTCTATTTGCCGAAACCTGTTTTTAGCCATGGTCAACTGTATGTGGCAATGTCCAGGGTACGTTCCTTTGAAAATATTAAAATTCAAATATTACCACAAGCAAACAGAACAATTAATATTGTGTACAAAGAAGTGTTGCAATAGTTAAACATTATATTTTTGAAGCCTGGATTCCATAACAAGTTTGCACCATTTTCATGGTCACAGAAAGTAACACCGAAGACCATTGAGACCAATGATGGGGTCACTAGAGGTGAGTGTTAATTTATCAGAGAGAATTGATTTTGTTTTATACAATTTAAAACGGTCTTATTATTTTTGCCTTTACTTTTCGAAAAGGATAGTAAAAAAATTTAGATATAAGTTTTTTATCTTATATTCCATATCCACAGAATGATTGTTGGAAGAAAATGTTTACTTGATATGGCATAAATTTAAAAAATCTTTTATTTAAAACTTTTAAAGGACCCATTCAAAGAGTAAAGATATTATAAAGCAAAAATATTAAATAAGACAAGTGTGCTCTTTCTTCTTTCTAATTAAGAAATTGCTTTGTGGACATTAATCTGGGTACAGTATTTTACATCTCAGATCTCACTGTCAATTTTTTACGGGTTCTCACTAGTTGATTAGTAATATTGTTATTCATTTATGTTGTAAAAGTGATTCGATCATATTTTGAATTTGAGGAATGAATGTTGATAATATTTGTGTTACTCTAGTACTTACAATTTGTTGAATATTACAAGGAGAGGAGGAAAGTGAGGTATTTTGTGGTGAAAGAGGAGGATTTTGATTATTTTTTGTCCTAGTGTTTTGAAAAGATTTTCGTGGAATTGGAAGAGGGGGAAAATTATTATAATTTAAAGAGAAAGACGGATTTGGAGTATGAGATGTATTAAAAGAGTGAGGTATATTTGTAGCAGGGGAAGTGTTAGCTGTAGATGGATTGTTATTAGTTTTGTTGATTTTGTTATTCAAAACAAGTTTATAATTGGAACAACTTTGGTAGTTTGCTGAATGATTTTGACCACAGTTACATGTGGGGGGAGTCTAGTCTAATTTTGGACAATTTGAATAATGATGGAGTTGTGAGCATTTAACACAACGTGAAGTTAACTTACAGTTTGCCTGTGAGTGACCATACCGTTGGCAGTTTTTACACTGTACAGGGATAAATCTGTTTGTTATTGGTTGAACTTTTATAACGCAATGAAAAAGTTTATCAAGATTTAAAATGTTTTTGGCTTGAGGTGAGTTATTTAGGTCGACTGCACAAGTTTGTAGAGGTTGTCTTGATCTATCGTAGAGGCGACGCACTTGGTGAACAGCATAACCAAGACGATAAAGTTCATTATAGATGTCAAGTTCACTTAAGGAAACAGGAATATCTTTAAACATTACTTGAAATTTTGATTTTCCAGGATCTTGATATGTATAGAACTGTATATTAGAATTTTCACAAAATTGTCTAAAATTTCTATGATCATCAATGTTAGTGAAGTAAATTTGGATTTCATTGTATCTAGATTTTGTTGAATATTCATTTTTAACCACCTTTGCAATGTCTTGTATTAATAATTGATAGTTCTCACCAATCACTGTGATGGGAGGAATTTTAATTGAAGCAGTAGAAGATGGAGTAGTTTCTGGTATTGTTGATAGAACTTCGTATCTTGAGTAAGTTGGAATATTATATATAGTAGAAGTAGGTCTGGAACGTTTGGTTGGATTTTCTTCAGGATCTTGAGGATGTTGACGTCGTATATTGTTGGATATATCTGTAAGGACTGGTTGGGTTTGATCATTTGTATTTACTGAAGAATCTTGATAAGACGAAGTTGTAGTGTTTGGTGTAGCCATTTGTTGAGGTTGACACTGTTGTTGAGGATCGATAGATTGAAGAGATTGAAGAGGTTGATGTTGAAGATGTTGAAAGTCCATACTTTGTGCTGGTTGAGACTGATTTCCAATATTTGTTGTTTGAAGTTGAATTTCATATGGAAACATAACAATTTTATTCTTTCACTCGACTCCCCTAAGTAAGAAGAGTAAATATTAATATTAATTACGCCTCTTTTGGTACGTTTTACCTGAATCTTCTGAAATGAAGTTGTAGTTAGCATTTGTATATGAATTTGGCGATGTTAGAATACTTTTATCTCAAATTTATGACTTCAAATGCAGGAATATATTTCGTATGCACCATTATCTAAGCATGGCCACCTGAATGAAATAATATTTTTTATTGAAAATAAAAATGCTTTATTTGTCATAAAATAGTAATTAAACGTACCTGTAATTTTACTTAATTTATAACAAATTAATTTAAATTATCAACCTTCGTTCTTTGATTTTTGTTTCTATTGTTTTCAATATCAACAATCATACATCACACATCAGGAAATCTGAATGGTTACAATTACTTAATCTTATGTCGAACAATTGTAATAGTATTTTACACAAGCAAATTAGTCATTTCTGTCCGCCAGAAGAACGTTTGTTTGCATTTACAGGATTAAATTGGAAACAAATTCAAGAATTGCAACAAAAGTTAACTTCCATGAGAAACACGAAAAAGAGATTCTTTGCAGGCCATTCTAGTTTTTTAATTTAAACTAAATTTAAACTACAAACGGGAAATTCGATTCATATCTTAGCATCAATTTTGGGTTTAAAAAGCAAACAAATTATATCGATTTTCTGCGAATCTGTTATGGACTCATATCAGAAAAATGTTTTACCATATGAGTTTGGTGACGATGCTTCTAACACAAATCTAATTGATGATAACACGTCACACTATGTAAATAGTTTGTTTAATTTGGAATATCGATTAGTGCGGTATCGATTAGGACGGTAGATATACATAAGGCACGAAAAAGTGTTAATAATAAATACCAGTGAAAATGGCTCTCCGGGCAGAAAAAAGTTTCTTAATGCAAACCGTTAACGATTAGCATTACTGACGGATATACTTGTATTGTAGAAATCGGTGGTCGGCATTTAGCAATTAAATATACAGCATATACTAAAGTTTATGTTGTCTATTCCTAACGGTACAAGCAACATTTTGAAGAAAGGCGGTGCTGTTATATTCTATCGGAGATTAAGGGACATACAACACATGTTATTAGATAATGGATTTATTGTACTTTTGCCGACTTTAAAAGGTAATAGAAATCAGTTGACGGCGGAGGAATCAAACAAATCTCGACTCGTTACAAAACTACGGTGGATTGTAGAAACCGTTCACTGCATTATAGGGAAAGAATTTAAAATATTACACTATCAGCTAGATAATAAAATATTACCTGTTGTAGGAACTTTTGTTAAAATAGCATGTTTAATCAACAACTTGTATGTCAAACGGTTGTATTCTGACGAAGGATTTAAGGAAGAAAGTGTAAGTCATATCAAAGCTAGAAAAGATTTCCGCAATAATCTTAGTGTAGAAGTTGAAAGCTGAAGCAAAAAACGAACCATTTTCTAAGAAATTTCTTCTACAGATAGTTTGGACTTTCCAGAATTGACTGAACGAGAATTAATCATTTTTGTTGTACCAGCTACCGCAATCGGCATCTTAGCTTGCTGAAACTAAGGATGGATAATAATGCGATTAACGAGATTCTAGCTTCATGGAGACTCGCTTTAACTCTACTCTATATCGATCCAAACCTTAAGTAACGAGATTATTGCTCCCTAAAAAACGATCCAGACCTCAAGTGACCAGAGTCTTGCTCCTAGAAAACACGATCTTTGACTCGGGGACCCCTATTAACGACACTACCTTTGTACAGACTCGCTTTGACTCAACTCTATACCGATCCAAACCTTAAGTGACTAGTTTTTTGCTCCCTTAAAAACGATCCAGACCGCAAATGACAGAGTGTTGGTCCTTGAAAACGAGATCGTCGAGCCGAAAAACCTCATGAACGAGACTAGTTTAATATGAATCGCTTTAACTCTACTCTAAATCGTTTCAGTCTTTAAGTGATGAGACTCTTGCTTAAGAAAAAACGACCCAGACCCCAAGTGACGAGAGTCTTGCTCCTAGAAAAAACGATCGTGGAACTGAAAACCCTCGTTAACGAGACTCTAGATATTACGGACTCGCTTTGACTCAACTCTATACCGATCGAAGCCTTATGAATGAGCGATTCTAAACGAATTCAAACCAGGGATTCAAAATTACACCAGGGAAGATACGATGAGACTTGTGGACTTGGTGTACACGTTTCGACACGTCATTGAAAATAAAATCACTGATGCCGCAACGTCAAACGAGAAGGTAAGGTTAGTAAATTATTATTGATATATTAAAATAAGATTATTGATTTACCTATATTGGCGAAACGGTGACATTTTACATTTTGAATTTTACACATAGTCATAATACATCACAATTTTATATTTTGCAGGACAAAGCATGGAAAACAACTGCATTTAAATTCAATTCAGAAACAACTGTTCCGAGAGCTCCCGGGCAGTTTAAATCCAAGGATGTTTCTCTCAAAAAAGAAGCAAGGAAGTATGCTGCTCGGTTGAGGCAAGAAAGATTGCGAACTGGTGGGGAGCCGGCAACCGAGAAGCATAGCATTTTGCATGAAAAGTATTAAGCTTAATCAAATTGTCTGCCGAAGAACTTGATAGCAATTTTGATTCGGACAGAACATTGGCTGATGAATTACTGAATTCTCAGGCTATTGCTATTGAATTTCAAGACATCGAGCCTGATATTCTTCAAAACATAAGTGTTGTGGCTGGTCCAAGTACAGGGGCCGAACCAAGTGCAGTGGCCAGTTCATGTGCAGTAGCTGAACCAACTGCAGTGGTCACACCAAGTGCAGAGGCCCATCCGAGTGTCGTGCCGGGCCCAAGCACACAGGTCGAGAATGAATTGAGTGTATTTTCTAGTTGGGGAAAATACATTCCTCAAATGCTGAGGAAACGTAAGCATCCTGCTTTACAAGTGCATAATGTAACTGCAGAGGATCTGTCAGACACAAGTGATGGATCCGAGCAGGAGGTAAGTCAGTCTGTAATAAATGCTAAATATGGCAAACGCAGAAGAATTCCAGAGGTGAAAAATACTGAAACACCACTATCTGCAAGAGGAAGGAGAATGGAGTCTTGGCTCAAAGCTAAAACTGACCTAATTGAGCAGACTAAAGTTTTGTTGCTAAAAGAGCATGAAGAGGTGCAAAGAAGGAAGGAGGAGTTGTTTGAGCTCCAAAAAAGGGATTTAGAACTATCTATCAAAATTAAGGAAGAGCAGCTGAAAAAAAATGTAGTAAAAATAAATAAAGCCATATTTAGAAGAAATGTGTTTATTTATTTATTATTCCTGGAAGATTATTTGTTTGGGCTTCACTTTAAAGGATTGCTCAAAATTGTAAATGCCTTTTGATATTTTAATTAATATAATTTCAAAACTAATGGTTGTATCCCTAGTATGCTCAGGATTTATTTGTTATCAATGTGAATATTTTACAGTTTATTTCATTTTGTCATGGTAATTGAACTGAAAAGTTTGCCCTTTCATAAGTACAAAATTATAAAATACATTTTGTTAACGGTTTTGCAAAACAAAAAATTGAACTGTCAATAATTTTTAACAAGCCTTGTTATTACTTATGATATTACTAGAATTAATGCTAATGAAACATTAAAAATAAATATTCAAGCAATTCAATATTTTGCACAAATTGACAATACTCCTCTGCAGAATCAACAATTAGGGTGGGTCAACAATTATTCAGCATGTGCAAATATGCAATGAATCACTTATTCACTCACAAAATTAAGTAAAATTTAGTGATTATTTTCAGAAATTCATCATCTTGTTGAGAATATTTTGTCTCTCAATAACTGAAAAAATTCTAACACTAAAAACTTATTGTTTACATTTTTCCTGACTTATAACCTTGAAACATTAAAGCCAGTGAACTGTTCGCATACTATTACAAATAACAAAGGTTACGGAGATTTACTTATATCAACAGACTTTCAAAATATTGCTCAAAAGTGTTTCTATCTTGTTGATTTTGAATGTTTTCATTTTGTTGGATTTGTCGCTCAGCTGCAATGGTTTCCTCGACTAATCTTGTTACTTGATCATCAGTTGGAGGTTCTTCTTCTTTTCTGTCATTTGCCAAGTTATGCAAAACAGCACATGCAACAATAACAGCTTCGAGTCTGTCGTTTTTTAACCTTAATGTATTAACCAGAACAGGAACACGTCTTTTCCACACACCATAGCTCTTTTCAACAACGTTTCTTGTTCTTGCATGTGACTCATTATAAAGATTTTGGGCTCTTGTCTGTGGATTTGCAAAGGGTGTCAGTAAGTAACTGGTCAAGACACATCCAGAATCTCCCACTAAAACCAAATTGTTCATATGGCCTAACTCAAATATTGCTTTCAGCGATGAGTTATTAAAAATTGTTTGGTCATGCACTGCCCCTGGCCAGCGAGCAACAATATTCTGAATCTTCAGATCTGCACTGCACACAGTTTGTACGTTCAACAAGAATGTGCCATCTCTCCCTCTGTAATCTTCTGAACTGTCTCCACCTGAGCATTTTATTTTAATATGGGTGCAGTCAATAGCACCAATTACTCTTGAGAATGCCGTTTGCCGCCAACCCTTGTTGGACACGATTCCTTTCCAGTGCACTTTTGGGAAAGTATATACATTTTGGGGCTAATTTGGCTATTCACTGACAATTTTTTTTTAATTATCCTACTTGCGGTACTTTTATCAAGCCCACAAAAATCTCCAATGCAAATTACAATTGCTCCAGTAGCATAATACCTTAATGTCAGGAGGAGCTGGATTATAGGAGGTACAGACTGATTCCCGTAAGACAAACATCACCTTTACGCAACATTTTTATACTGCACCAAGCCGAACATAGTTCCAAATATAATAAGCTATAGAACATATTTTACACAAAAACAAATATTTCGCGGACTTACCGGTTTGTATTGTGTTCGATGTCGTCATTTATAAGCATTAATAGTTTAAGAAAGGTTTGCTTTTTTAACCTGAATCTTGCAAAAAAATCGAAATCGTCGTATTCATTCAGCAAGTCTGGCCTTCTCCGTACTCTCCTCAACTTTCGACTTTTTAAATACATTTTGAGTATTTCTTCATCTTCACTCTCGTCAGAAAAGAAATACTCCAAAATTTCGATCATTTCAGCCTGAAGTACTACAGATTTTGCCAGCAAAATGAGGTGTAAAGGTTAGCACACTGTTAACTGCGTGCGAGATCACGGGGTAACGTAACACCTTTTTATCCTTCAGTTAACCCCTGGTTAACCCGTATCCCGTGTTCGTACAACTGATTTAAGCGCTAACAGCGTGATAAAATTTATCCAGAGTTCATTGTGTTCGTACAACTGGCCGTTACAACTCACAAATTCCACACCAAAAAACACGCAATTTACGCCGAAACACTGAGAAAATGTATCAAGAAACGTTTGATTTGTTTATGAAAAATTGAATATTTGTAATTCCTTAATACGAAGAGCCAATATGAATTTCTTTCTGAGAAGTTCAAAACGGAGGAAGAAGTAGATATTGTGACGTACTGGGAATAAATAACTCAGACGACTGTTTCAAAAAGAAATATATAACCACATTTACAAAATCTTCTTCTTCTTCTGCACTTCATGGATTAGGCTTGAGCCTGTTCCGTCTTCACAAGTTTTCCTTCCATCGTTTTTTTGGGTCTGCCCACGTCTCTTCGTCCATGCGGTTGATACAGTAATGCTAATTTAGGTAGTCTTGTATTATCCATCCTTTGTGTATGTTCATACCAGTTGTTTCGGTATTTGGTTATTTTACTTCCAATTTCTTCGGCATGTAGTTTTTCCCTAATCTTCTCGTTACGAATATGATCTTCTTTCGTGCAGCCTAGCGTTCTTCTTAGAAACTTCATTTCAGTGGCATGTATTCTACTTAAAATTCTTTTTGTTGGTACCCAACTTTCGCTGCCATACAGAGAGTTGGAAGAGCCATAGTCTTATAAAACTTTATTCTTGTATCTTGCCTTGTCTTATTTTTTAATGTATTATGTATAGTACCACAAACTCTTTGGAACCTTGCCAATTTAATGTTGATGTCTTTACTGGTATCTGGATCGACTTGACAACCTAAGTAGCTGAAACTGGAGACTTGCTCTAAAATTGTTTTATCCAAAATAATTTTGGATCGTATCATATGTTTTCCCCAAAATGCCATCACCTTTGTTTTTTGTTTTGAAATTTCAACATCGTATTTTTTACATAAATGATTTAAGTGAAATAATGAATACTGTAAATCATCTTCTGTTTCCTGGAATATTAAAGCGTCGTCTGCATAGAGTAAAATATTCAAAATATTTTCTTGTGCTAGCTTAATACCTTTATAAATAATTTGCTTCCAATTTTGGATAATGTCATCAATATAAATATTAAAAAGTGTTGGTGAGACTGGACATCCTTGTCGCACTCCTCTGTTTATCAATATTTTATCAGTTTCATTTATTCCTACTTTTATTACAATAGTAGAGTTTTTGTACAAGCTCTTTATTGCTTCTATCAACTTTTGAGGATAGCCATTAATTTCCATTATAGACCAGAGTTTCACTCTATTTACGTTATCGAAGGCTTTTACAAAATCTATGAATGCTATGTGTGCCTGTTGATTGAATTCCTTTCTTTTTTCTATTATTTGTTGAAGTATGAAGATATTGTCTGTACTCGATCTCCCTTTTCTAAACCCATTTTGTTCTTCGCCAATGAGAGTTTCTGAGATACATTTTAGCATCTTATTTAATATTCTAGCGTACAATTTGTATACTGAATTTAGAATACTGATTCCTCTGTAATTCTTACAATCTTTGCGATCACCTTTCTTGAATATGGATATTACTTTCGCTGTTTTCCAAGATTCTGGTATTTTAATAGTTTGCCAACAATAATTCAGAATGTGTTGCAGTCGCCAGTGGAGCATCATCCCACCATACTTTAATAGCTCTGCATTTATGTTGTCTGTTCCCGTTGCTTTCCTATTTTTAAGTTCTTTCAAAGCCTCTTGGATCTCGTTTATCGTTATGGGATCGACTTCACTGCATACTGCTTCACATTTTTCTTCTTGGGTTTCATTTTCGTTATACCAGAGGTTTTTATAGTGCGTAATCCATTCTGTCTTATCAATTACATCTATTCTCACTGTTTCCTTTTCATCTTTGTTCAAATGTTTAAGAATCTTATAGGCAAAATTTTGTCTTCCGTGTATATCATTTTCAATTTGGCTTATAAATGCCCACGCTTGTTGTTGAGCTTGTCGAATACCCGTTTTTGCTAAATTACGTTTCTCCTTGTATATTTCTTTACTCCCCTCAGTATTTTGTTGTAGGTGCTGAAGATAAGCTGTTTGCTTGTTTTTTACTAGGTTTTCAATCTCGCTGTTCCAAATTTTCAGACCCTTTTTACTCCTTATTTTCTTCTTTCTGCCTATAGCTTCTCTTGCCGCATTTTCAATGCAGTTTTGCACATTATTCCATTCTTTCTCAATATCGTTCTCAGTTGGTGTTTCATTGAAAGAAGGCAAACGTGGTACTTTTCAAAAGAGAGGATCTACTTTCACACATGACATTACTAGCCGAGGGTACCGTTTTCTGGTTTCGTTTTATTCTACGCTCTCGTATGTGAGAAAAGATTTTTGCATAGTGTGATGTGAGTGAGACAGTGGACGTGTGCTCTTCACAGTTCTTTTTACAACAAATTCATTCCCCTGTATTCAAAGACAACTACGAAGAGCTCTAAAAGTGTGTGGTGGCTTGCCTCAATGAAGTGCCGTTTCTTTCGTGTTCTCTTGTGTCTTGTCATGATTTGCTTTGTTGTGCAGTAAGGTGAGGTTAACATAGGTTATACGAGCTCTCTGTTTTTCTGTCTGTCTCTCTCTGTCTGTCTGTCTCTCTGCCTGTCTGTCTGTCTGTCTCTCTGCCTGTCTGTCTCTCTCTCTCTGCCTGTCTGTCTCTCTCTCTGCCTGTCTGTCTCTCTCTCTGCCTGTCTGTCTCTCTCTCTCTGCCTGTCTGTCTGTCTCTCTCTCTCTGCCTGTCTGTCTGTCTCTCTCTGCCTGTTTGTCTGTCTCTCTCTCTGCCTGTCTGTCTCTCTCTGCATGTCTGTCTGTCTATCTACTTTCTATCTATCTGTCTCTCTCTGCCTGTCTGTCTATCTATCTATCTGTCTCTCTCTGCCTGTCTATCTATCTGTCTCTCTCTGCCTGTCTGTCTGTCTATCTATCTATCTGTCTCTCTCTGCCTGTCTGTCTATCTATCTGTCTCTCTCTACCTGTCTGTCTGTCTCTCTCTCTGCCTGTCTGTCTGTCTATCTCTCTGCCTGTCTGTCTGTCTATCTCTCTGCCTGCCTGTCTGTCTCTCCCTCTGCCTGTCTGTCTCTACCCCTGCCTGTCTGTCTGTCTCTCTCTCTGCCTGTCTCTCTCTGCCTGTCTGTCTGTCCGTCTCTACGTCTGTCTCTCTGTGTCTGTCTCTCTCTCTCTGTGTGTGTAATAAATTACTTGATTACAAGGCAATATTAAAACCAGTTTGGACCTAGAGTATACAACTCTAAGGAACATCTAGGCATTCGAATGTTGAAATTCTGCAAAGATTTCAGTCCACAGTCCTACGATACATAACAAATGCACCATGGTATGTATGTAACAATACATTACATTCTGATTTGCAAATTCCAACTATCCATCAGACCATTACAGAATTTAGTAAAAAATACCAAAGAAGTCTTGAAAACCACCCAAATTACCTTGTAGTGAACATCCTGGACAACAGTGAAGACCTCAGAAGATTGAAACGACACCAACCCCTAGATCTCAGCCATAAATATAAATAAAATAGTATCAAAAATGACAATGTAATTGCAATGGTCATTTAAAAATGTAATAGCTGGATTAAGTTTTTAAAAAATTGAACGTTTATCTGAGAAGTGCAGTCAAAGGACAACTCACTCAAGTTATTTTTATTTCTAAATAATTCACCGAATGTTCATGTAAAGAACAAATTTTGAATAAACTGTTATTTTAAAAAAATTATCCATGAAGGTATTGGGTGTACTAGGCCTACTTTTTCCACTGATTAACTTTACTTTCTGGCAAAGTTCAGTTGTTGAAGTTTGATGGGTGATGATGGATAATGTGTATTTTTGCAGGATTGTATCATAGTACATTTGAGGGTAAGTCTTGCTAAGGCTTGCCCTGCTTTCCTATATGAAATTCCATTTCCTAATGTGTTGTTTTTCTTGAATTTTCTGAAGGTTCTCTTTTTATTTTTAATAACTGTGGTACATTCTGCATTCCACCATGGCACTTGATGCTTTTTTATTTTCCCTGTTTGGGGGATAGAATCATTGGCTGCTGTTAAAATTAAATTAGTAAAATCACTTACTAAATTCTTCATGTCTTGTAGGTTTAGATTGTCCGGTATACTGAGTTTGTTAATATTGAAACTCATAAACTCTTGGAACTTTTGTCAATTTGCTTTATGTAAAATCCATTTATGCTAGCACCTTAGTTCAGAAAAAGGTTATTGAATGGAATATGAATGTTGATGGGGTAATGATAACTGTCATATTGGTTTAGGTTTGTAGACCTTACTGCAATATCATTAGAAGCAAGGCTTAGATCAATTGCACTATCTGCACCATTACTTATATTAAAATGACTATTGGGGATACAAATATTACAAACAGTTATAGGAGTTAAATTTTACCCTGCCCGCAATGGCTTCTAGAGAAGTTTGTAGAGGGATTTCCTGCATAAAACAATCATTCTTTACATAAATTGCTACTCCTCCACTGGCGATTTGTGTACTATTTCTATTTCGAATAAATGACTTATAGCCAGATAGTTTTCCAATGTGATTTCCTTTGAAGTAGGTTTCCTGAAGGCACAAAATCTCTGGTTTAGTGTATTTTATTAACAATTTCAAGTAGGGTAATTGTGCATAAAAACCATTACAGTTGTGTAATTTTGTAATTTAACCATTGTGTAATTTTCATAGAGAGGGTTTTTTAAAACATTAAAGTCAGTTTCATCTTCTTATGGTTGTGAACTTTTTAATTTATTTATTATTCTTGTGAATCTATTTTTAATAGATATTTCAGTAAAATGCAAAATTTTCCATGAATGGGGGATGGAATAATCACATAGTGGCGGCGCACAGTAAAGGAAGAATTGCGCTCAAAGAAATCGTTTGCATAGTGCGCAGGGTTCCGGAATTGCCTTTAAAGGAGTGAGATACGTTTAAATCGCTAGTTCTCCCAGCTATGTATTATGGGACAGCAATATTGGGAGTCGATGGATAGTAGGATAGATCGACTAGAAAGCATCAATACGGATTATTTCAAATTAATTCTCGGAGTCTCTAGATTCGCAGCAAATGCCGGAGTCTTAAGAGAGGTCGGTAGTGTAGGAATTCGGAAAGATTTGAAAATGATCCCCATTAAACTTTGAATTAAATTAGCAGGTGAGCAGGCTGGCACACTTCTACATAAATGCTTTAGAGTGCTTTAGAGAGAAGCACCCAACGCTACTGGTCGTACAAAACTAAACTGCTACTGGAACTTGCAGGTCTGGGGACGTTTCTCCGGAGATGGTAGGAGATATGGAAAGACGTGAGACAACGGCTAATCTCCGATAGACTTGCGGATATTAAAAGGCAAGAGATCTTGGCAACGGTCGAAAACGTTCGCTAGCGGCACAAATTCACTCAGTCTGGAATGGGGTTGCGAAAGTTGCGTACTCACACTTCGAAAGGACGCAAGAGGGGGATACGCTTGGTTCAGGGTCGGGGGGGGGGATGCAACGTAGATTAAAAGACTCAAGTGGTAATGGCATCTGTGTGCTTTGCGGTGACAGGGAAAACTGGATCCACATCCTTTTAATTTGCAGTGCGACCGAAACATGGAGAGGAAAATGGATGGGAATGGGAAATTACTACTTCCAAAATAGGAACGCGACGCTCGTCCAAAACATTTTAGATGATCAAAGGTCTAAATTCATAAAAGAATTGGGAACATTTCTGGAAAGGTTCGTACCATTAGGGAAACAAATTAGGGAGTGGGAAAACAGCACTGGTTAGTATGAGCGGAACCTAGACTGGAGAGAAATAAATAAATAAGTAAATAAGCTAACAATTATTTAAGCTCATCAGTAATTTATATTGTTAGTAAACAGCTAAGAAAATACGTAAGAAGTCGTAGTCATTGTTAAATATAAGAACATAAATAAGGCAATAAAATAAAATGAAACTCCCAAAGTAATAAGCAAATTTGGGGGCGAAGGGAAGTGGGAATCGGAAAGGTAAGGGCAGAGGCGTTGGTTCGGACGATCTTCTGTGGCGCTGTTTGTTTTCAGGTCCTGAGGAGGCCAAACACAGGAAGGGGAATGCGTGACGCCCGCGCCAGGAAAGAAATAAATAGTGTGAAAAAGTCGGATAGATTAGCATGAACTCTGTTTCTGACGGCAGGTTTTTCCTCTTTCAGGGTTTTCTTCCCCTCAGCCGTACCTTATGGTCTCTTTTCCGCGACTTTGATGCGATGGAGAGACCATTTGGGGTGAATACCAGAATTCGAAAGGTTAGAACACGGTAGGAATTGTAATGGCTTAAAGGACTTCGGCCTAGTCACATAGCATCAAGTTATCTAATTTGCCTGTAATAATTACCTATTAAATAAAATAAATAATAAAATTAAAATATTAGGAGAAACATTTTAGAAATCGAGAAAGTTATGAATCATTCTGATAATTGCAGTCTCATAATTGTCCACAATGGATGAACGAAGTAAGTTCGGCGTCGCTCCGACCGTTGGCGAGTAAAGACCTCCCGTAGTGCGATAAGCGGCATCGAGTTCGGTGAGCGCCGTTGAAGGCCGCACAGTGCCGAGTGTTGTGTTGTGTCGACTTTTGTGTTAATGATCAACTGAATCAAATCCAGTGAGTGAGTAAACCTCAGTAGGTGTACACAGTACACCCAACGTCTATCCTAAGATGGCTTCTGATCAAGGAGTCATCCCAAACAGTGAAACCCATCAATCAAGTCAAGTTAGTAATGAAAATCAAGATTATGCCAACAGATATTTAACTGCTGCTCAGAAAGGCATGTTTCCCACAAAAGAACACGCGATTGTGATGGACTCAGTAGACGGTATATCAGTTAAAACGTACATCCAGGAACTTGCAAAAATTATCAATCCTCAGACCATACGGTTCGTCTCAAGGATTTCAAAAAACCGTATATGTGTCTATCTGGATTCTAAGGAATCTGTGAAAAAACTAGTTGACAATAAATCAACCATTTCAATTAATAACTCAACGTTATCCATTAGACCGCTAATTACGCAGAATACAAGACTCATTCTTTCTAATGTGTGTCCTATTATCCCACACTCAGTAATTATTGACGAGCTAACGAAACTCAAAATTCGAATCGGCTCTACAATGACCTTCCTGAGAGCCGGCATGTACGAACCAGGGTTTAGTCACATTTTGAGTTTCCGGAGACAAATTTATATTCATCCAGATGATATGGACAAAGTACCAGAAACCATGAAAATTATTTATGATGACACAGTTTTCTGGATATATCCATCATCAGATTCTATATCATGTTTTCTATGTAAGGATCACGGACATTTTGCTAACAACTGCCCAATGAATGAACAAAAAGATAACCCCTCTGGGTACTGTGAAGTTAATCCCAATGAAAAAATGAGCTGTCCCCCTCCTCCTTCCCAACTCTTAAACCCTCTTCCACTGCTCATCCTCCGATTGACAACAGACCTACAAAATATGCCAAACGTCCCTTATCTAGTCTATCTTCTAAATCTGAGACATCAGAAACGTTACATTCAGTTGTATGTGAAGAAAACCTAACCTTTCTTAGAGAAAGTGTCTCAGATACTAACAACATACAACTGATTACACCAGAGATAATGGATAATGTCCACCAATCCAAAAATTCTACAGTGATTAAATCAAACCCAGAAAACAATAAAAAGTCAAAACTTGAAATTTCTCTTGCAGAGGAATCTGATAGACTAGAAAATCAACTTGCCCCACTCAAAGGAACATTATCTGAACCAAGTAACAAATATGTTTTAAATTGGTTACAACTAAAAAGTCTTTTTGAGAAAACAAAAAATTGCATAAATGTTGAGGAAGCTGTTCTGGAATTCACTCCAGATATCAAACTGTTACTACAAATGTTAGAAGATACCTACCCCCTCCTTACGGATAAAAACATAAAAAGACGTTTCACAAATTTAAAAAAGAAATTAAAAAATATCGACATAAGAGAACTGGCAAACTTAAGTGAAACTAGTGATGAAGATTCAAACTAACACTCTCTCCAAATTTTGCTCTTGAAATGGCATATACAATTCTCCAATGGAATATACATGGCTTTAATCCACAAAAGAGAATTTGCTACTGCTAATTAACAAGTATAACCCTGATATGGTATGCTTACAAGAAACAAATAATAAAATCAACCAAAAACCACCATTAAAACATTTTGGATTTCTCTTGTGGAACTCAATCATCACAAAAATCTGTAAACTAACACAAGTGCCCGTGTATGTTCAAAGACTAAACTACTTTCATACCAATAAAATAATATCTATTTGATGCCTTCCTCAAGTGTCTGAACTATCCACAATAATGTATAATACTATGTAAAGTAACCTACTGTATTTGTCATATTGTAACTTATTGAAACATACTTTGTAAATGACTCAACATACAGAAATACTTTGTAAATATATCTGACTGTGGTCGCTCAAGACCTAGTTGTTTATGCGACCTTTATAAATAAATTATATTAAAAAAAAGTAAGTTCACCCATTCAGTTTTGTAAATATGTCTATTTGAAATACGTTTCTCATAATTAGGTCATAATGGTAATGATTTTTCAGTGCAATTTGGCATATCGAAGCAGGATTAAAGACACCATGATCGAAAGGTGATGTCACTATTTACAATGATTTGTCAGCATTGAATAAAACTTTATTTAAGCTAAGAACAAGTAACGTTAAAATTTATAATCACATAAATGAAGATTTTTGTGTTCAAAATTTATCAAACCGTATGTTTCTTTCGGATTGGAGCTTTTTGAACTACGTCTCAAATCTGCCCAACATATTTTAACTAGAGATGCCACAGAATCGCACAGACTTTCTCGTACCAATTTTTTCTAATTTACTTTGATCGTTTACTTTCGAAAAACTTCATTTGAAGTCGTCTCAAGCATATCTACTTACAAATGTAATAATGCATACAAATCAAAGGGAATGTCCATATTAACGGCGTCAAAGGTATTTAAAAGATTACTTTTGTGTAATTTAAATAACAAACAAATAAATACACTAAAATGAACTTTTCTTCAAAATAAATAGTGCTATTAGCACTATCTATTGGAAAATTTTCAAGAAAAAGATTGGAGTCATTTTTGAGAAAATGGCGTTTGAGCGTTTCTAAAAATGCGGGTTTTAAGCTCATTTTTACAGAAAACTGTTGAGCTTTAAAAACAATTATTTGCCATTATTTAAGCACATGTGCTTATAAATATAATGTAAAGAAATCGCATTTACTGTAAATATTATCGAAGGAAGAGACAAATCAATTAAATATCTTTTTAATTTTTTTTTGAAAAAAAACAACAAAAAAATACAGGAATATGGCGTTTATGTCACGGCATAGGGTTCGTTTAACACTAATCTTAACAGAAATTTAAAGGAAAAATTTGGAACCGTTTTTGAGAAACTCGTTTCTTTTACTTTTTCAAATTGCAAATATTGGACGGAAATTGCTAAAATTTCCAAAATATCTACATGATATAATTGAAAAAACTATTTATGCACAAGAAATTTCATTTGAAGTAAAAATCCATGTCTTTTATTTTGTAGTTACAAAAATGCCGGAAAAAAACACTTTTGCAAATTTCAAAAATTCAGAGTTACCTGTGATTTTCTGACCTAAGCCACCTTTATAAGTTCATTTTGCTCTTATCTTACAAGAAATTTTAAAAAAAATTGAAGCCGTTTTTTTTTTCAAAAAAAAATTGAAATTGTCCGGGAGGCTTCGTGTAAAGTACCCCCCAATTTTTAAGATAGTTATTCAAAATTTCAAAGCTTCAACTACAGCCAAATAGGAGATTCTTCAATATGGAGATCGTAGTTGTTTAGGCGCCAGGAGTGTTTGCAGACAGACACACACAGACACGACAGACGGACATTAACAGACGGACGGACACAGACAGACGGACGGACGGATGGACAGACGGACGGACACAGACGGACGGACGGACATAGACGGACGGACGGACGGAGGGACATAGATAGACGGACGGACAAACGGACGGACGGACAAACGGACGGACGGACGGACGGACAAACGAACGGACGGACGGACAAACGGACGGACGGACGGACGGACAAACGGACTGACGGACAAACGGACGGACGGACAAACGGACGGACGGACGAACGGACGGACGGACGGCAAATGGACGAACAAACGGACAAACGGACGGATAGACGGGAGGATGTTTTGCTTCCTTTTAAAGACGCAATAAAGAACGTTTTGCTTCCTAATATCCTGTTAAGTTTTAACACATAAACTTGGTCGTGAATAGAAGATTGTTGGTACACTAATTGCCACGGCGCACGGATGCTATCAGAAAAACAAATTAACTACATTTAAAGATTTGTAGTCATGGTACTAAATAATTTTTGGCACTTAGGACAGTTCATTGAAAATGACAAATACAACAAATCATGTCTGGATATTCCTGCAACCGGGATCTGACCGTAATTTAATGCCTTTGTAAGGTATTGTAGGGCTACAGCTAGCGACCGCCGGGGCACTACAAGGGTGCTGCGGCAAGGGATTAGACGCCAGGGGCCAGCCAGGATGTGACACGCCGATGTATTTTGAGATTCTAAGAGCTAGGGAAAGGGATGCCCAAAATGCGGGACAGCGCATTTTTGCCGCGTGCCGCGTGACAAATTCTTGGAATCCATGGAAATGGATGTCCAAAAATGCCTGGCAACGCGACTAGCGCGGGCCGTGTGCAAAACCCAGTGACGTCAGGTCACGTGGGTGGAAGCTATATAAGAGCGAACGCAGAGCGCGGGGGCGGGGTTGGTCGAGCTGAGTGGGAACCCTCGTGCGAACGCACAAAACTTGCGCCCAGGGCGGTGTGGAGCCGAGCTAGACTCGTGCGGCAACCCATGTGTTGGGACACCGTTGTGGACACTAAATCCACGGGTGACCGAGGTCGCCGGAGCTGTCTGCTGTGTGCAGGAGGCTCGCTGAGGAGTGGCGCGGGCCACGAGTCAGACCTTTCGTTTTAAGGATCGCTCCTGCGATCAGGGAAGTAAACATCTACCAGAGCTGAGTAACTTAAATTATTACTGTACATATTGTGAATAAACCTGTACATATTTATCATTGAAGCTCGTGTCTGTGATTACTATGTATTCC